>JABMBV010007526.1:0-10238 GCA_018906735.1 Mesochorus sp. PSUC_FEM 10030011 | reverse complement strand
AAATCTTAAAATTTCTTCGAAAAATTTTATTTTTTTAACAATTAATAAAATTTCTGATGCATCATCATCGCAAACTTTATTGTTATTATTAATTTCAATGAAATATAAAATTCTATAGAAATTTTAAATTTGTTCTTAGGCTTACGTGGTATTCGTCCAAATGCTCGGTGGTACATGGCTCGAGCGTAACATTGGTACTCTCGTAACTCATGTTCTTGATCTTGTTGCTAATCCAAAAGCCGCGAGCTCGCACGTGGACGCGGTCTATTCACGAAAATGCATCAATTTTATACTTCGCGGTACGATTGGGAAGCTTCTCGGTGAAGGTGCTCAAGCAGCAGCTTGCAAGGAAATTGCCCATGTTATACTAAAACAAATGAATTCAATAGGTAAGCAACACCAACATCATGAAAAAAATGTATTATACTAGTAAATAGGCCCATCAATTTACAATATTTGTTCAACTATTCATTATATTAACCTTGAAATTCCTTCGATCTATCTTCGAAAGTTAAAATCTGTTGTCGAACTTCAAAAATTTCAGATTTCAGTCCTGAAAACGCCAAGGACTCAAATCAAGAAACACTATTTAGTAAACATCTGCTGGTATGCGCCCTCCAGGAAATGGGCAACTTGATACTGGGACTGGGTACAACAGCGACAAATCTTCTATCCGATCAATCTCTCAGTGAGTAACAAACGCATTTTTTCACACATAAAAAAAAAGTTTTTTCATGTAACTTGCTCTGTAATAACTTCTTTTTACTTCTAATTGTTGTTGCTGTATTTTTCTATTATTTTATATCGTAACTTTTAATCAATGCTGCCTCGTTTATTTTAATTTATACTATTTCGTATTCCAACTATTTATTATTTATTCTAACTGATCATTTATTCACCACGATATGACCCTGCTTTAGTTTTAAGAAGATTTATTCCAAAGCTCAATAAATATTGATTTACTTATTTAATTTTAAATGTTATTGCAATCGAAAATATTTGAAATTTCACTTTGTTTTAGGCTTGATCGATACGACAATGACTGTCCTGGTACATCCTTGTCAGGCAGCGAGGCTCGCAGCCGCTTGGTGTCTACGTTGCATTTGCGTGGCCGTACCGAGTCAAATAACACCGTTGATAGATCGTTGCGTCGAGGGTATAGACAATATGCGAAGTTCACCCGAGGCAATTGCCGGTTACAGCAGTGCACTTGCTGCCGTTCTTGGGAGCGTTCGTCTATCTCCACTGGGTGTACCGCACACCAAGGGCAAAATCATATTCAACACAGCCGAAGAGTTGCTACGTAGTGCCAGTCAAAACAGTCGACTATCCCTAAATCGTACTCACGCCGGTTGGCTGCTCATTGGTGCAATTATGACACTTGGCACTGCCGTTGTCAAAGGTCTGTTGCCAAGGATGTTATTGCTATGGAGAAATTCATTTCCCCGCTCGAGCAAAGAACTCGAGAGCGAAAAAGCACGCGGTGATGCTTTCACCTGGCAAGTTACTCTCGAGGGTCGTGCCGGTGCACTCTCGGCAATGCACAGCTTTCTCCTTCATTGCCCGGAACTTTTGAATGACGATATAACGAGACGACTCTTAACACCTATCGAATCTGCTCTCGCGATGCTCACAAAGTAGGTTTATTTAAATTGATTTTTTATTATTATTTCATTATATTTGTTAAATAGATTAAAATGATATTAAAGTTGTATAAATATTTTAAGAAATTACTGATGGACAGTTCATTAACTAAAATTGTCTAATTGAAGAGTTTTAACCTGCAATTTTTTTACGATTCGTTAGATAAATTTACACAGCTCATTTTACTTTGAAATAAAAAATGATAAAATTTAATCTTTTTTTTTCAGTCTATCGACAGTCTTAAAGAATTACGGACAACAATTAAAAGCTCCGGCCGCCATGGTTCGTTTACGCTTGTACGAGACTCTTCTTCTGCTGCCATCTCAAACATTTGAAGGATCTTACACGCATCTACTTCGCATGCTCGTTTCCGAATTTACACTTACGGAAAATCCGGGTAACACAACGACGTCACTTCTTCGAATTGTTTGTAATGCGAACGATTCCGTTATTCTTGGCACGTGGCTGCAAGAAACCGATCATCGTACCATAGAAGATCAGGTTCGTTATCTACTTTATTCATATTACTATTTTTTTAATTACTTGATACTTGAGGCTCCAGGCTACAAAGTACTTGCAGGGATAAAACGACAAAAGAAATATTATCATTTTTTTTTTCAAAATGTGTCTTCAACATAATTATTTTCAATCAATCTTACTTATTACGATTATCCATGAAAATACGAAAAATTCTTTGACGCCTGGTGCTTTTCTCTATTTTGAGATTTTTCAGTAAACATTTTCTTCTTTATTATTGCTCACACTCGTGTGTAGATGGAACCAAATCGAAGAGCCGATGTAGAACATGTGAGTAATGCGTTGTAAGAATCTGTAAACAAAAGAAAAACAATACCACTGGTCGTATGGTTCTTTTTGTCTTTTCAATTTTCTATTTCTTTATTATTTACAGCTGTATACTGACGATATATTATCCGCAATAATATTTTCTCTAGTACGGAAACGTACTTTTTTTTCTCGCAATTTTATCTGTAGTGCTTGAACGTAGAATTCTTCAATTTGCAGCGCACAATTGTTTAATTTTTGGATTTTCATTTATAGTTGCAGCCGAACAGTGCTGCTGGATCTGGGGCTTTGGAGCACAATTCGTGTTGCTTATATCGGCCGGTACCTCCAGTAAGTTTCTATTCTCATCACTATTACATAATCTAAAATTAAATTTAATTATTACAGACTCATTTTTTATTACTTGAATTTTCAGAATGAAATAATTCCCGGACCTTTGCCTCTGGGCGTCGCTGTAATAGATCTTTCGGTATCACTATTTGGTCAAATATTTCCTCGAGTAGCCAATAAGCATCGCTTGCAGATGCTCGATCACTTTAGCGAGTGTATAAAACATGCAAAATCTGGAAGACAAGAGGCCATACAGATGAACGTATTTACGGCTGTTTTGAGCGGTTTGAAAGGACTCAATGAAGCGAAAACCGGATTTGGTCAGGAAGATGTCAAAAAATCCGCTACCAATCTCATTATCGTAAGTACCAACATTTTGTTTCAGATTTTTAAGTGATATTTCATTGTGACAAATTTCATCCTCTACCAATATTCTACATTTATTATTTTTTGACATATTAAAAATATTGTTTAACGATATAATTAAATTCTTCAGAGTACTCTAGTGAGTAGCAACTCAATACTACGTTGGGCAGCTGGTGAAGCGGTAGGTCGAATGGCCCAGGTGATATCAGATCCAAAATTCACTGCTGAGTTGGCACAAACTAGCTTCGATCGTTTGAAATCGGCACGTGATGTTGCCAGTCGAACGGGGCATTCTCTCGCGCTTGGTTGTCTCCACAGATACGTCGGTGGTATGGGCTCGAGTCAACATCTCAATACGAGTGTCAGTATTCTTCTTGCACTCGCTCAGGACAATTCATCACCGGTTGTGCAGGTAAGCGAATCTTTTCTTCTACTCTTCCAAATAAACGACAATTTTAATTCATAATAATTGACGAAATATTTTAATTTTCATCGATACTTTTGTTAATTATTGAATAAATTTCAAATGAATAAACTTGTATCATCAGGTTTGGGCTCTCCACGCTTTGGCGCTTATTGCCGATTCTGGAGGTCCAATGTTTCGTGGTTACGTCGAGCCGACCTTGTCTCTTGTTCTCACACTTCTCCTCAATGTGTCGCATTCCTACATCGACGTCCACCAATGCATTGGAAAAGTCTTGTCAGCTCTGATAACAACAATTGGACCAGAATTGCAAGGCAACACGTCAACGATCTGCATGGCTCGTTCCTCGTTTCTGTGCGCGTGTGCCATAATGCAGGATCATCAAGATCCTCTGGTTCAAGCGGAGGCGACGGGATGCCTTCAACAGCTGCATCTATTTGCGCCGCGTCACGTTAATTTGTCTTCCCTCGTGCCGACGTTGTGTCGAACGTTATCGAGCAATCATTTGTTACTACGTAAAGCCGCAATATCGTGTCTACGACAATTGGCACAGCGTGAAGCGAAGGAAGTTTGCGAGCACGCGATGACTTTGGCAAACGAGAGTCGAGACACGAATGTGGTTGAGGGTTTGACCATAACCGAGACGGGGCTACCGGGCGTTTTGTTCAGTATGCTCGACACCGAGACCGACGGAAGGCTCATCAAGGATATCCACGATACTCTAACGAGTATGCTTCAGATATTGGCGGCCGACAATTTATCGCAGTGGTTGTCGCTTTGCAAGGATGTTTTGACGGTAGCATCGGAGTCGAGTACATCGGAAGAGACGGCAGCGACCGCAGTCGAGGATAGTACGGCGGACAACGAGAGTATCGACGGCGAGGGTGACGACGATCAAGCAGAATTTCACGCTGACGAGAGCAAACAACGACCTACCGTGTCGCCTCGTTGGCCGACCCGAGTTTTCGCCGCCCAGTGCATCCGTCGAATCGTCGCTACTTGCATTATCAATAAACAGGCTCACTTCGATCTATCTTTGGCGAAAGAATTACAATTGGTTAAAGGTCGAGGTGATTATCTCGTTCTTCATCTCTCGGATCTCGTGAGAATGGCTTTTATGGCAGCAACGAGTGACTGCGATCCGCTGCGACTCGAGGGTCTCCACACGCTCCAGGAAATCATTGACAAATTTGCCAAAGTACCGGAACCCGAATTCCCGGGTCATCTGTTGCTCGAGCAGTTTCAGGCACAGGTTGGGGCTGCCTTGAGACCAGCTTTCGCGACCGAGACAGCCTCTCACGTGACAGCAGCAGCATGCGAGGCTTGCAGCGCTTGGATCGGTAGCGGTGTAGCTCGCGATCTCAACGATCTTCGTCGAGTGCATCAGCTGCTCGTATCGTCGTTGGAAAAATTACGGGATGGTCATACTCGTCCCCAATTGTACAACGAGAGTCTCTCGACTCTCGAGCGGTTGGCCATATTGAAGGCATGGGCCGAGGTCTACGTGGTAGCTATGATAAACGAAGGCTCAGCCCCAGATACCCGCGAATCGACTCATCGCAGCGTCAACACTCGAACGGAAGACGATGATGGGGAGGGCTTCGGCGATTATGAATTCCAAAATGAGAGCCTCTTGAGTCTCGTCCAACCGGAACTCCTGAGCCTCAGTCAAAATTGGCTGGCTGCTCTGCGCGATCACGCTCTGCTCTCGTTACCACCGGAATTCTCGAGCCAATTGCCGCACGACGGCGGTGCTTTCTATACGACCGATACGATGGAATCCGCACGACCGTATTACGCCAAATCCTGGTCACCGATACTTCACGCAGCGGCACTTTGGCTCAACGCTCGTGGTTTCGCAATCGAAGAAACAAGCACCAAAACGTCATCAGGACCCAATAACAACAATATCAATAATAACAACAATAACAATAACAACAACAATAACAGCAACGCCGCGACAAAAACAGACTCGAACATCGATAGATTTCACTTATTATTCGGTATATGCATGGAAGCTCTCTGCAGCTCGAGATCTTCCGAGTCCGTACAAAATATCGAAACTTGCCTGAGCGCGCTCTATACGCTCATCGATTCACCGTGGGCCCGTAAAGTTCTTATCACCGATAGCTCCCTGCCGATCGAGCTCTGCAATGTTCTTCACAGATTGCTACTCACTCGTGACAGCTACGCCATACAAATGATGACCATGGAAGTTCTAAAGCAAATAGTTCGAGCTTATCAGGAAGACTTGGCTGAACGAAAAAGAATCAAGCTCAAAGAGCTAGTTCCAGCCAATCAAGAAACGAGAGAAGACGTCGTGGAACTTGATCTTCTTGGAGAGGGCGGCGAAACCGGTGAATTGGTACCTGGTAAATCGCTGGTATTTGCCATGCTGGAGGTCTGCTTGTGTCTTCTCGTTCGACAAATTCCAGCCTTGAATCCTAATCCAGAAGGCGCAACCGCTATTCTTTCCCATCGTGGTTACACCCAATCAGAGGAAAACAGCAAACTCATCGCAGCCGCTCTCAACGTCATGGAGGCTCTTCCAACTCTTTGCTCACCACAGGGTGAGATAAAATTTGTAGATAAAATTTTTATTATTCAGTGATTCAAGATAAAACTTTTTATTTGCCCATTTTGACTCGTTGTTGTTGATCTTTTAAAAATTTGAAATTAATGGTTGACTAGTTCAACGTAAAAATCCAAATTGTGAAAATAGTATCTGTTATTTTTTTCCAACTGACTGTTCATACTTGGTTATATTTATTTGATTGTTGATTTTTTTTTTAATTTTCATTATAATCTCTTAGGTGCTGTAGCGATACTTCCAACGTTACTTTATCTGACAACCGGTGTTGTGAGAGAGACAGCCACTCGTACTGACACCGAAGCTGCAAGATCGGGCTCAGAAGCTCCAGGCCACGCTGCTCTTCATTGCCTCAAAAGCCTGATAATCGAAAAATACTCTCGCGATCAGCGAAGTCAGGAACAATGGACGGTTTTGCTGCAAAGTGCTCTGGCAAAAATGATTGACCTTGCCAAAACTGTAAGTGACGAAACTAAAATGGATGAAGTCACGATGATGCTTGGTATCGCGGTATTCGTTCTTCACGCATTACCGGATGTTGTCAGTGCGCCAAATTTACAATTTCCTTGCATCAATCATTTTCGTCAAGCTATACAATCCGACAATATAGTGGTGAGTGGCTTTTTAAAAACGATTTAAATATTAAAAACTAAATTAAGTTAAGAATTAAATTTCATTTATCAATCTTAAAGAAAGAATAAATAACTTTTAATTAATGATCTGCTTCAGGTTAAACTGAAATGTGTCCAAACGTTGAAGACGATATTCATTCATCCTGAAAGAAGCATCAGTACACCATATATTCATGCCCTTGCTCCAAGATTGGTGGAATATTTGTACAGTGACAAGAGTAAACAAGTTACGAACGAACTCGAGCTTTCATTCACTCTCGAATGCATAAGCACTATCGAGGCACTTGTGGCACTCGCAGAACCAACGAATCGTAAGTTTCTCTACAGCATATCATTATATTACTATTAGTTGGTATTGATATTCATAAAAAAAAATGTATCTGAATTGCACGCAATTCTTCAGGAGATCTGATGCAAGGTACGGAACTGTCCGTAATTTTTTTTTGCAGATAACATGTGTGAAACATTTGATAAAAATATTTGTTTAAGCACGAAATATTCTTTTGAAAAACAAAATTTTTGTTTACAAACATTTTTTATCAATATATACCTAGATTCTCATAAAGAAATAAAACATTTGACGAAACAAATGTTTCACATTCTCACCATATTCTGGAAAATTTTCGTCACTAACAATTGTTTGTTTGTTTTTTTTTCTCTCTAGGAATCCAAATGCTGACTTTACTTGTGCCAATTTTAATTAACTATTTACTTGAGGGTGAAAAGCTACAATATGGCACGAAATTTCAAATAAGTTTACACCAACAGAGCTTCCAGTGGCTCAATAAGATTGGTCCGAAATATCCTCAGGTGATAGGCTAGCAGTATTAATTTCACTATGTTTTTTTTTTCTTTGAAACTAAATCAGATAATAACAAAAAAAAATATTTGTTTTTGCAGGAGTTCAAAACTCTAATGTCACAATCGACTGAATTAAAGACTAAACTGGAAAATGCAGTCCGATCGACGCATCAGCAGGCTCAGAGACCAACCCGACAAACAGGGACTATAAAACAACAAATGAAAGCACCTGCTCCATCAATTAAATTAAAAACTGATTTCTCAAACTTCAGTTAAACACGTTTGTAGAATTTTTTTCTCTTTTTTTCAATGTGTGTATCTGAATAAGGGGAAAGAAATCCTGTTTAACTTGTAATGAAATGTTAGCTGTGAATTTAGAACTACGAGTATAATATTTTTATTTACGAAGAACAGGCACGATTCTTTCTCGTCGATTATAATGAAGCTTTTCGATTCGCCAGTTTAGGGTCGTTTGAATCAACTCAGAATTACTCGGAATAGCTTTGAATTTTTATTTAATTAGTGCTCATATTAAATCGAAGCAAAAAAATCCTAAAGTTTACAAAATTTGAAATATTGAAAAATGAGGCGATAGAAATCCTTTTTCCTCGTTCGAAGTTACTCCATTCGGGGTTGATTCAAATAGCCTTTTATTGACAACTCAATAAGCCTTATTTATAGTACATTTTAGTCCGAGATTATCTGGGGTAAAGAACGAGATTAAAATATTTATTCTTCCTTATATTTGTACAGACGAGAGTAGTATTTATGATGATAGATACGAACGAATTTATACCGACAACTAATAAGCTTGCGAAAGCTAAATTCGATTGCGTCAAAAATGAAATTTACAATCGGGAGTATATACGGATCGATAAATAAGAATAAAAAAAACTTGGCGTTATGTTTTCTCGCACTGAAAGTATTACATATATTATATATATTTTGTGATCAACGAGAATGGAAATAACAAAACGCAGTAGTTGTGAACGAGTTTGGTATTTAATGAGAATAAAATTATTTTTTAAATTAAAGCAAAACTTACAAGTGCACAAAATACTAACAAAAAATATTTATTGATATTTTTATTTAGATGAAAAGTTGTATACGCCATGAAAGTAAATTCTTCTCTTCTAGTTCTGTAACAAACTTTAGTATATTCAGTTATACAAAACTTTTATCTCTGACTATGAATTCACTTAGAATTTTAATTTGAGAAAAAAAATAAACGACAAATCTTTTGACCAGATGTTTACGATTTAATATCTATCGAGCTGCGTCTTGTCAATGATATTACACTAACGAGTGTTAAAAAACTTGACGTTTAGAGTTGACAGGGAGAAATCTTAAACCATATTTCATTGTAGACACAATTCAAATATTAAGCACGTTAAATACGTGCATGTTCCATAGAATTATTCGTACTATTTAGCTGTATAGTAAGACGTCTTTGAAATCGGTCACTTTTTTGTTGAATTATTTTTAAAAAAAAGCCATTTTAGGATTAGTTTAGTTTACTGGATTTTTTTTCAATAACAATTCATGTAATGAAAATATACGTAAAATATCAGATCTTTTTATTCTTATATTTAAATTTTGCAAATTAAACAAATATTACGAAGTCGACACAAAAAAAAATGGCCGAGTTGATGAGAAATGTCTTGTATATCGTAAATATAAATAGATATAATCGAGTCAATAGCAGAATCTTCCAATAAATATTGTGAAAAGGGTGAACTGTAGACTATCGAAATAGCAAAGTGTCCCTACCATTCGTATGGGCATTCTTTGTACTCATAGATATATATATATATGCATTTTCGTGAAAACAGATTTAAACGAAAAAAAAAAAATTATATGAATGTTTAAGCATTAGGAAATATCGCATTAAACAAAAAATCCTGATTAGAAAGATTGATATTAATCCATGATGTTCATACAAACACAACTCTTAGAAAATACATTATTGGTACGTAAAATATCGTGCTAGTGTTTTGACTATAATTTTTAAAAATATGTGAATGTATCGAGTGATCGAATATAGTTGTACATGTAATGTCAAAGTTAGAGAACTGACGATGTTTAGAGAGAGAAGGACAAAGAAACAGAGAAAATGTGTAGTGATGAAACAGAAAATTCAAACTATTTTTTATATTATAATTTTAAGCGACTATGATACCATTATACACTGAATATGTATATGAATTATTGTACAAAATTCGATTTATTTTACTGTTATATAATTTTTTTTTCCTTTTGTTTTTAATAACGAAGTTCTATTTAAGTGCGTAATATTATTATGTTATATTCGTATACAGAAACAAAAAAATTGTATACATTTATGCTTCAGAATAAAACCAAGATAGATCTAGTAACTCGATTGCATTCCTAATATCTACAAAAAAAAACCTTACTGATTAGAAAACGAAAATTAATTGAACATAATCCAGAGAAAAAATAATTTTGCTTCTTTCCTTAATCAACAAATATGCTCTAATATTAATCATTAAACTTTAAATCGATTTATTGCAGTAAGTCAAAAATAAAGTTGATAAAATGTATTATATTTATATTATTTTCTCTATTTAACCACGTTCATATAAAATTTATAAAAATTTGTATATTTACACGGATTTATAAAAATAAT
>JABMBV010007515.1:0-10239 GCA_018906735.1 Mesochorus sp. PSUC_FEM 10030011 | reverse complement strand
ATATATAGTGTATAAATAATATATATATATATGCATACATATATTATTCAACAGGTGACGAGATATTTACGAGCGTCAATCAACCATCGAGTTGACTCACGATTTCATTTAGTTGTTGTTTTATATTTGCCTTGGGAGTTATTGACGAGAAAACTTTAAATGATAACGCCATGATATCTTTTGTCAAAAACAATATGTATAAAATATTTTTATTTTCCCTTGTATTTTTTTTTTCTTTGATTGAGCAACTGTTTGCACAATATATTCGGTTCAACTGCATTTTTTTTTGTTGTTTCGTGATTTTTTTTTTCTTTCGGCTAGAAAAATATAAAATTATGTACAATTCAATAAATTATTAATTATTAGTTTACGAGGTACAATACTGACGCTGTACAGTACCTTCAATGTTTGATTGCAATTTCTAACGTTGTTGAATATTATTTATTCTCTTTTCTCTTTTCTTTTTTTTTTCAATCAAGTCATTACGATATAACTCTGACGATCGACTGGCAAAATGAAGGCTCATCCTTCCCATTGAATTATTCTAACTAAACAAAACAAAAAAAAGTTTTTTCTCTATTTTTACGAGTTTGTGTGTGTCGGGAGGGGGCTCGGACAGTTTTGTAGCCTAAAAAGATTCGTTTCTTGATACGAGAAACAAATGAGACGACGATTAAAAAAAAAATGAACCCCCCAAATTTCTAATGGTTTCGATATAAGGTCCTGTGTTCACTATCACAGCAAAGTTTAAGCAGCGATTCTGGGCTAATAGTAAGATATACGTCAGGTAAAAAGAGACCCTTTGAAGCTCAAAACGTGACTCGAATGATGTATCTCGAATAATGGATGTTGAAAAAAAAAAATTTTTCTTTGTCTAAGACTGGACCCCAAGCTTACCTCACCACTCCAAAAACAATTGTTGTTTTTTTTTCCATTCTTTCTTTTTTGTTTATCGACGTTTTCGAGAATCCCAGAATTCTTTCTAAATTCTTCCTCAACTCTTTCCTCAGTACCATCGACATATTGTTTCATTATGTACACCGTATAATAAAGGGGGGTCGTAGGGCGCGAGGGAGGATATTCGTATATTACAATGAATCTCGTGATCGAAGATTCTCTTAGTCTTACTTTGGTCACTCTCGAATGTCCAACGTCAGATGGGTTACAAGGTCGTCGTAACGTCCTTTTCGGTGTTACCATCGTGATCACGATCATTGCCGTTATCGTGAGCATCGTCGTCGCGACGAACCTCCATTTTTTCACAATCTTGACCTTGTTCCTCGTCGATCGTATTAGGCTGACAAGTGTCATCGTTATTGCTCGAGTGATGGGGAGGCTCGTTCGATTCGCTCGATACTTGGTTCGTCGAGCACTCGTTCAACGCGTTATTATCGATATTACCGCAAACTTCCATGTTTCCGTTGTCCGAGTAATTATCATGATCGTTTATCCTCGGCGGTGAGGACTCGCACTTTTTATCCACATTATCATCATCACGCACTACCGTCACAAGAGCCTCGTTCTCCACGTTATTACCAGAAGTTCGTTCCTCCTCATTTCTCGTCTCGTTCTCAGACTCGGTTCGATGATTTGCCTCGGCGTTTTGCAGCGACGTATTCTCTTCCTCTAACGCATTAGTCTCGACCCGGCTCGTGCCAGCGGGACGATTTTCTTCCTGAATACCGTCGTCGCGACTGTCCGACTTTGCCGGAAACACGTCGTCGCTGTTTTCGCTCCTGTCGAAGAGGTTGTCCATCTGCATCTTGGCTTCTTCATTCGCGTCGTTCTCCGACATCGTAACGTCTACATGATCGGCTGGTGGCGGACTGACGTTGCCCCAGCGCGATTTCCTATTACGATTACGATTGTCGCGCTCCAGTCTCTCCGCGTTTATTTTCGAGTCTTGAGACTTGTGCGAATTCTTTTGATTATTGTCACTCCGCGACACGTGATTATTGCCGTCTCGCCCCTGGCTACTATGCTGCTGCTCGTCCGAGTCATGGCCATTGCCCGAGTCCATCGACGACCATGGCGGCGGTCCATTGTCTTGATTCCTCCACGGTGGCTCGATTATTCCCGGTATACCGGGCGGCGGCGGAGGCGGAGCGAAGGGCGGCCTCATCATCGGTGGACCGCCTACTCCTGGCGGCGGACCACGACCGTCGTCGAACGGAAGACGGAAGAACGAATCGCCCTCGCGGGGATCAAATGGCGGGGGACCGCCGCCGCCACGTGGACCGAACGGCGGTCGCATTCCTGGCCTCATACCTCGAGGACCCATTCCACGGGGATGGAACATCGGGGGTGGTGGACCTAGATAGAACAAAAGATATGAGAAATAGTTTCTTCTTCTTTTTTTTTTCATTTCACTCGATGATTTTCTAGATTTTTCCTCATCACTGCAATGATAAAAATCAATATATTTAAATATACAGGATGGATGAAGAGAAAATATGAGTTCCTTACCATGACCCCGAGGTCCCATTGGCCCGCCAGGACCTCTGGGACCAAACCCATCCGGTCCCATAGGCGGTCCTCCGCCACCTCTTTGTCCCCTGGCGCCCATCATCGGCGGTCCAAAGCCTGGATCAATGGGTCCACCGAAGAACTCTCTCCGTCGTGGCTCGAAATCGGGATGATCAGGATGTGAGCGAGGATCGAAACCGCCGCCGTCCTGTATCCTCGGATCGAAACCGCTGTCGGCAGCCCGTTGTCGCATCTCGAACTCGAATCTCTCTTGGTCGTAATCGTCAACGGGATGTCGTCCCCGCATATCTCCTCGATCGAAGTCCTCACGAGGGAGGCCGAGACGTGGGTCGAAATCGTCAGGGCCGCGGGGGCCATTCGGGCCGAGTCTACCGTCGAAATCATCGGGAAATCTGCCGCCGTGTATCCTAGGGTCGGGGAAGT
This sequence comes from Mesochorus sp. PSUC_FEM 10030011, assembly GCA_018906735.1. Taxonomy (NCBI): domain Eukaryota; kingdom Metazoa; phylum Arthropoda; class Insecta; order Hymenoptera; family Ichneumonidae; genus Mesochorus; species Mesochorus sp. PSUC_FEM 10030011. The sequence continues at coordinate 7,329 of JABMBV010007515.1, read as the reverse complement.
CATCCATAGGGCCTCCTCGAGGGGCTCCGCCTCGTGGACCAAAGTTCGGTCTGTCGCGGTCGCCTCTCGGTTGAAAATCTCTGAGATCTTGGGGTCCTCGGAAGTCCGGGCCGCCCCGGAAGTCCGGTCGGTCCTGAGGAGGGGCGAGCGGAAATTTAGGCAAATCCATGAGCGAGGGCGGCTGATGATCGACCGGTCTCCGTGACACGGGCATGTCGTCGAAAGGCTGGGGCGGTGGTCTATCGTTACGTTCCATGCTGCGATCGTTGCGGTCGAGCCGGATATTCCTTTCCATGCGGTCGTCGAGAGGCAACGTGCCGTCGGCCAACTGCCGCAAGCGGTCGGCCAGACTCTGCTTCGGTTCCTTCTTCGCTTCCGGGGACGAACCCATCGCCACACTGTCGTTGTGCCTCATGACGGGCTCGCGACTGTTCCGATCGCGTCTGTCGTCCCGCTCGCGGTCGCGCCGTCGGGAATCTCGACCTCGATCTCGCCCGCGTCCGCGATCTCTGCCGCGGTCGTTGTTCCTCGAGTCGTCCGCGCGATCCTGACGATCGTTGTTGCCGCTGCTGCGCTCGCGGTCCCGTCTCTCCCGGCTCTCACGATCCCGTTCGCGGTCGCGGAAATCACGCTCGTTTTCGATCTGCCTACTGTCGTTCATCGGACCTTTCCCTATCGCGGCCAACAACTGGTCACTCAAATTTGGCTTGTCCTTAGGCCCGTTTATCACGCTCTGCGGCATCGCATCTTCCATCTCCATGTCCATGTCCATATCGTCCGAGTGATGCTGGTGCTGCTGAGCCGGCATTGGCATCTGCATCGGAGGCGGGGGTGGCCCGAACGGCGGCTGTCTCAGCATTGGCAAATTCGCGAGGTTTGTGTCGCTCGTCGGTGGTGGTACTCCCATCGGTGGTACGTTGTGTGGCATTCCTTATTTAAGAATAAATAAATTCATTAGTCTCTCACCTAATACATTTACTCATGCATTTTTCTCGTCGCTATTTATTTCTCACCAGTGGAATTCGACTTGTCGGACGGTGCGGCAGGCGCCGGTAACGGTATCTGCGTCAGGAGGCCAACCCCAGCGCCGAACGGCGAATTCACCGGGGGCGTCATCATCTGCTGCATCATTCCGGGTGGTCCGAGGAGACTCTGCATGTTAGGAGGTGGAACGCCGATCGGAACGTTCGGCATAAGTCCATGAGGCATTTGCAGACCCATCGGGCCAAGCATACCTATTAAAAAGAAAAAAAAATGTATTAAGGTAATTTTACCAAATTAAACGTTTTTTTTTTTATTTCTAGTTTAAGGAATTTCTCTTTTTCTAAATATCTTCAATTTCTTTTTAAAATATAAAGATAATATTGACTTACGAGGCATAGGAAAACCGGGTGGCATCATCGGAGGAAGCTGAGGATTTGGCGGCGGTGGCAAAAGACCGCCCGAATTGGACGGACGTATCGGTGGTGGTTGACTCGTGTCGACCATTTGTTGTTGCTGTTGAGAATTCGTAGAGGATTGCATAACGTTGACTATTCCGTCGGTGAGAGTAGGAATCGGTGCACCGCTGCCTGCCATCGAGTGTTGCATCGGGACATGATGGTGTCCACCATCGTCACTGGTGTGCTTCAATTTACCTGATAATGAAAAAATCATTTTTTGCATTATAATCAAGGCCATTTATACAGGACGTCTAGATTGTGAGAATTTTTTTTTTTTTAATATTATGATATCAAAAATTTACCTATTAATCTCGGAGGCAACGTATCCTCGTCTATCATACCACCTTCTTCGAGCAATTCTAAATCGTGCTCATTGACGTTGTTCAATTTGTTCCAGGGTATGTAACTCACTCCGAGCTCGACCTCCCAATAATCCTTCCACTCTTTGCCCTTGACCCCTTTACCGGGTGCCCAGGCCAACTGTGAACGACCAAATAAATTATTTTCAGTACCAACTATTCACATATTCATGGATTTTTTCCTTTCTCTCTCTCACTCTCCTTGTTAATCTTGAAAATTCCATTGAAAAAAGAAATGGTGTTTCCTTACCGTTATCGCTTTTCCCTGCATTTTGTGAGACTTCAATTTGGTTAATGCTCGATAAGCGTCCTGCCTTCTGTTCATACATATAAAGGCACAACCACGCGGTGATATCAGATCGATGCTGACTATATCGCCGAGCTCTCCAAAAGTGTCGGACAGCTCCTCCTGATGTACGAGCTTCGACAAATGGCCCACCCAGAGAGTCGTACTGCATACTGAAAAATAAAAAATTTGTATGAGCCAAGAGGCCGAGGTTTCGAAGAAATTTGATTTCGTGACTTCTTTGATAAAATAGTTTTTTCTCGTACCACTCAATTTTTCTCGCATTATCGGTGGCAGTCCTCTTTTTCTTCGTTCCCTTTGCTTCTCACGTTCCTCCTCGGTTATTTTTTCACGACTATCGTCGCGTTTCCTGTCACGTTCCCGATCTCTCGACCGAGATCTGAAAGAGAATAAAATTACGAATTTGCAGAGGAAAAAATCTTATTATTATTATTTTTTTAATCAACATTTTGAGTCTTCACCTTCGACGTCTCGATCTGCTTCGCGACCGTGACTTTCTCTCGCGATCGCGATCACGATCGCGGTCTCTGTCTCTGTGCCGTGGCGACCTCGAGCGACTGTGACGTCGGAAACGGTCGGGCGATCTGCTCTGCGATCTCGCCGGATCGAGGTTGACTATTTCAACGCTACTGCTGTCACGGCCCGTGGGCTCGTCGCTAATCTCGTCAATGAGGGGGCTCTTCTGATCCTGAGATATTGACTGGACACCACCAGGACGTAGAGTCGAGGGTGGCTGAGTCGCGTATGGCAAGGCTGGCGGATAACCCGGCGGCGGCTGACTCATGTCCTGCTGCATCATTCCCGGGCCACTGTTCATGGCATAGGCGTTCTGTTGATTCGGATTGAGGACTTCCATTGGCTTGAGATCGCACTCAGAGGCGAATGGCAGATTCTGTAAAAGTTCAAAGAGTTATAATTGGCTTGAAAACACGTGGATTTCTCGGCTGGGTTGTAAAACACTCACGGGAATCGTCTGTGCGAGATGTTTGTCGAATTCTTCCTCCTGCTGTTTCATCTGCTGCAGCTTACGCATTTTTTCCTCCATCTCGTGCTGAGTCGTCGAGGCTCCGCCCTGCATAGTTTGTTGCAGAGTCTGCAGCTGCCTCAGTACCTGCGAAGAGAAAATGAACCGTAGAAACGTTCTCAGCGTGACTTAAGACCAATTCTTTGTTTTCTTTTTTTTGCAACTCCACGCACTTCAGGATTCGTCAACAAAAGCCCCAGGCTCTCGAAGCTTCCGCTCGCCGCAGCGGCGTTGTGCTGGTTAATGGCAGTGGTCGCAGCAGCCGGTGAATTGGCGACCATGATGTCGTCGTCCTCCTCCTCCCCGTAATCGAAGTCCAATAATTTTTTATCGAATTTAACCGAACTCTGCGACTCATTCGCAGCCTCCTGCTTCTTCAACAGAAGCTGATGGAGATGCTGCAATTGGTCCAGCAGCGCAACGTCCACCTGACTCGTGGCCGTTTGTCCCTGTAACGATAGAGACAGAGACTTTTTCAAACGGATATATTGTCTATCGTTCGCGACGAAAAGGACGGAAAGGGACAAGGGACTCGCACGAACGCTTCTTGTCGTCTTACCAACAGCTTGTTCGCGTTTATGTTTGCAGCTTCTAACTTCGTCTGGGCCAACCAGGCCGGATCTATCTGCTTGGACGACGAAAATTGCTTCTGATCCTTGGGAGTACTCTTTGGTCCGGGTGGCGTTTTTGTGATGGAATTCATACTCAGATTGTTGCTGGAAGATGCATTAAGGGCACCTGGAATTCAATTTATTATTAGTATATTAATTCTTTTTAAAATGTATTATAAAATTTTGTTTACAACCAATGAAATCGCTTCTAAATTTTGAGAAAAATTTAAAGAACATTCGCTATTTATTTTTAGTTTGAATATTTGAAAAAAAAAAATTTACAGTGGATGAAGTTGAGAAAGAAATTCATCATTTATTTTTCAAGTATTTAAGAACATTGTTTCAACGAATAAAATCGTTCGAAGCTTCTAGAAAAATATAAAGAAATTCGTAATTAATTTTTACTCCAAAAAACCATTACGATAGCAACTCCAAAAAGTATCTCACCGTTGGTATTCAAAGACTGTTCTTTGTGGATGGGATGATTAGGATCAGCAAGATCGAACAGGGGTTGTATAACGTCAGGCTGAAAAACGGCGTTCTTTTGCCAGAGATTCAAGACCCTGATGACTTTGCTTTTGTCCTCGGGTGGACATTTTAAAAGATTGAGAAAGGTGGTTTGCATGTTTTTGGCGAAACGCGGCGCGAATACATCCTTCTCAACGCTGAATTGGTGTCTCGACTGTCTGACGATCGAGTCAATAACGTAGAGTCCTGGCACTTTGTATTCGGGCTTGCACTGAAATAGAAAAAACCAAAATTAAAGCAAAGTGCTAAAGATGATGGAAAATTGAAGAAAAGAAGAAAACTTTTCGCGCTTACTTTTTGTATGAATTTCTCCACACTCTGTACAACATGTTTGTAAAATTTGATGGCCTTTATGGCGCCTCTCGTCAGGGAATTCATCTTGGCCTTGGATATCGGTGGTTTGACATCGTACAGAGCGGACAGCTGAAAAATTGAAACGAGAACGATTAAACAATTGTGAGATTAAAATTTGAGCTGGCCGATGTTTGAATGACGAGAAAAGTGACGGTTCGCATTTCGTTTCGATGTTTAGCGGCTCCGAAAATTCGGGTGATGACGTTCGTTGAAAATTTCGTTGTCCAAATATCGACGGGACAAACGGGTATTTTGGAGTTTTCGGATCGTTTGGTATGGACGAAAAAAGGGCGAAATGATGTGTTTTTGGCCCGGAAGCGGGAAGAGGGAGGGTTTTTTTATCCGCATATATACACGCACAGGCGATACACACGTACACACACACACACACACACACACACACACGGTGATACGGGTATAGCGCGAGCGACGACGACGACGACGACGACGATGACCTCCAAAGTTTTGCAAAAACAATGTAAAGCGACTCACCTCCGCGTTGAAAGCCTTAACCGCATCCATCGTACAAAGTTTATGCACAGACGATAATGTATTACGATACAATAAACACTTTATATATTCATGAGATCTTTAACACTGTTCACATTATGAATAAACGCATTTTATCGTCGTGTCGCGCACTTCGTAGCTAAAGGAGCCATGCCATTCAAGATGGCAGCTATCTTTACCCAGTGTGCAACGGGACGCACGGCGTTCGTGACGTCACACCGCGCCAGAGAGTGTGGAGTGTGGAGGCCAAGGTTTGCTCAAGCTTTAGGGTGAGGGGAATCGAGCGAAACCAAACAAAACTTGAAAATCATTTATCCGCCGATGCTCGTGAATAATTAGGGTTTATCCGACACTTATCACAGCGCGTTAGCGATCACCAAAAACGCGACGATGAAACAAATTCTATTTTTCGAAAAAAAATAATGTTATCTAATTTAACGGTTACACAACCGTTTTTCAAGTGGTGGTAATATAACCGTTGCCGCGTAATATAACCACCGGTGGCGATATTCGCTAAACAAACGTAGAATTAAAAAATTCTTCGCCGCTAACTTCGCATCGAACCGCTAGATGTCATGTGACCACTAAAATAACCGTGACTTTTTGGTAATTTGACCGAACGAAAAAAAGACAGGTGTTTTTTGCGCAGCCCATGGGAAAGATAAGAATCCCAGTGTGTTGTTTATGGTGACGTTCTCGAGTTGACGACAAAAAAAAAGTGTTTTGTACACGGTAATTTTTTTCGTTTTTCCGCGACTATCAACGTTTGTCAGTTGATAAATGAATCGTACGAGTTTTTCGTGCACCGTTGCCATACTCGATAAAACGTTTGGGTGCGTGCTAATCGATCGCGGCGCGTTAAAACAACAATAATGCATTATCCCTGCAGTCATCCAAACACAATATAGTGCGAGAGATTCTACTCTCACATACGGTAGAGTGTCTCTTGTCCCATAATTATAATTGAGCACTTTTTTAATCGTCCTCTTCCCGAATCTCTCGTCCTTTATTAATACGATACGAATTATAATCGCGGTTTAATCCCAAACTGCATAATACATTCGACAATAACCGATCGTGCGTGACGTACGACATTCGAATTTTCGTTTATTAGTATATATATCGTGTTTATCCAGCGTGCTATATTGATTTCCCATTGTTTCAATACGACGTTATACGCGAACGTACAAGTTTTGGAGTACATAAAATTTCGTTGATTCACGATTTAAGGAAGTTTCGTCCTGTCGTCGTCGTTTTCCCAGAAATTCGTCCAACATTTAAATGACAGATGTTCAGTCTCTGCCAAAATTCCGACCGGTTTTCGTTCGCAGAAATGAATTCCTCGCCGCGATAAAAGCCGAATAGAAAATTTAATTTTTTTTTTTTCGCGGACACGAAAGTCGAACGAACCCGAAAATGGTTCACAAGGAAACTGCCAACATGTTTGGCAGCATTATGACGACCGTGTCGCTGAGAAGATGTTTTTACTTCTCGACGATGGTCCTCGTCCTCTCGACGCTCATGGCCGTCGTCATAATAGTCAAACTCTCGCCATTGGAGTCGATTAAGTGTCAGCCGCACGCAGTTACTCCCGCGGTTGAATGGAGCACCGTCGCTAATCAGCGTACCGACGTTGCGACGCCTCGATCCAACGTAGATCGCAAGGAAGCCAACGAGAAAGAGTACCAGGAGATGAGGAAGAAAATTGTGAAAAACAAACTGGCTCGCATGTCCAAAAAAATGAGGAACAAAGTTTTTCCTCTGCTGGGTAACAACACCGTCGCCGAGATCAATTACAATGTTCATATCTTCTACTACGCCTGGTACAGGTCTCGAAGCTTCGATGGTTTCTGGAAACACTGGAATCACGAATATCTGCCCAATTGGAAGAAAAATGACAAGAGAGTCTTCCCCGACGGGAAACACAAACCTCCCGCCGATATCGGAGCCAATTATTATCCTAGCTTGGGCTGCTACAGCTCCAAGGATCCAAAGGTTTTTTTTTTTTTCAACTTTTTTTATTTACCATTCGTAGCATTATTTTTCATTTGAATTTTTATGGTAGATTTTGCGGAATCTTAAAACAAAATGATATTTTTTTTCTTCTGTTTAAAAAAAAGTCTTAACTCATCAAAAAAAATATTAACAAAACTTTTTTTAAATATATATTTTGAAAAAAAGCGATTTTTGAGTT
>JABMBV010007504.1:0-10240 GCA_018906735.1 Mesochorus sp. PSUC_FEM 10030011 | reverse complement strand
TATATAAGTAATGCTCGAAAATGAGAAAATCGGAGTAGTAATATTTGTTACATAAATATATATATCTATGTATATTATTTAGATAAATATATGTATGTACGTAAGTATAAAAGTACGTATATGGTGTACACACGATCCTCAATACAATTCCGTTTCTCTCAGTTCCGAGTCCGCTCGCGGTCGCACACGCACTCGACGTTATCACAGTGCGGAACTTCTTCTCGTGAAGGGGGTTAAAAAAAAAATATAAAAATAAACGTAAATTTTACGCCTCATCTGAGGGAAAAATTCGCGTGGTTTTACATCGTTGTAAAATAGACGCAGTTAATTTTCGAATTATTAACATATACGAGCGAAATTTAATCGACACTTCTCGATCGATCGACCGTAATTCATCAATGAAATTTTCAACAATCGGTGCTTAAATCTCGAATTATGGTGCATATTGTTTAACAAAAACACGCGAGTTTTTTTTTGCTGCTTCAATATGTTTGAATTTGTTTTGTTTTGAATTTTTGTTTTATTGAAATTGAAAAAAAAAAAAGACATTGAAAGAACATTTTCCGATGATAGCAATAGACACGAAGGCCTAAAATCATTAAACTGTTAATTTATATATAATTTAGAATCAGTGCGGCAATTTATACGAATTATAAGCGTCTATTCGAAACATATAATCTATGTAAGTAGACCGTGTGTTACACGTAATTGCATATTAATTATCGATCGAATTTTTTTCGTTGTTTATTAACTATTTCAAAAGATCTAAGTGCATTCTCTCAAGATTACTTGGTCAATAGCCGAAAATTGGGGCTAAAAAAGAAAACGAGTTAAATTACAAAATAATTATACCTGTCGAAAAAATGTTTCACGTTAATTTTTAACTGTTCCCTACGATGAAATATCCACAGATAATTTTTAAAAACTATTTTTTTTTCTCTTGTTTTTCTTTAACCCTTTGAAGCCCAGCGGTTTCGATCGAAACCATTTTTGTATTCAAACGTTCATAACTTTATCGAAAATTAATTTATTTTTAATATTTCAACGCCAACGGCCCACAAATTTATTACTACTATGTAAAAAAAAAATTAGAATGCAATAAATTAACAATTATATCTCATAATTATAACAATATAAACAAATAAACATTTGTGGTAAAAATTGCAAAAAAATTGCAAATTATCAAATAACATCGAATTAGGCTGACAAAAATGATCAGTCGGAGGTTTTCAGGGTCACTGATTACGAATTCGATGTCAAATTACCAAAGTTTTCAAAATAAAAAATCGTGGACTATTAAAAAAATCGGGTTTTAAAAGGTTAATATTATACAAAAACTAAAAACGGAAACGAGTTAAACAATCAATTGATTACCAGTCAAATAAGAATTATAAATTAATTCTCAACTGAATTCTTACGATGAAAAATCCATGAACGATTTCGAAAAAGTATTTTACATTGTTTCTATTTAATACTGCGAGGATACGAGTGAATACGCATAATCTTTAGAGATTTGAGCGCGCAAAGGGTTGAAAATTCGATCGAGGCGATGAGCAAACGTGGGCGTTGAAAGTTGCTCTCTTTTTCTCCTTGGATTCTTATTTCCTGCGAACTTTCGCTCTATATATTTTTTTTCTCAGCCTTGTGATCCTGATTTTGTTATTATTTTCTGAGGGCATGGTAAATATTTTTTTCTCTTTTGGTTTTTCTTTCCCCCCTCTTTTGGTCCTATACAAAAATGGACGGCTTTTTTCTGTCCTCCTTTCTCTCGAGTTTCCGCACCTTGTGTCTCTTTTCATTCCCTAATATTGTCCTAACGTGTCCCCATATCTACGTGTATCGATGGAAATATATCAGCGTGTGTGTGTATGTGTGTGCATGGGATGAAAGTGTCGAGAGAATCGAGGGTGCGAGCTTTACTGTAGTCAGATACGAGCCAGCAAGAGTCATATAGTCATCGACGGCGCGGCAATGTGCACTGACACGCGAGCTCACAGGAAGAGTCAAATGAACTGGAATTGAGAGAGATAAGTCGACGGGAGAGCTAACGGTCGAGAGAGAGAGAGGGAGATAGAGAGAGGAAGATCGTGATAATATAGTGGGCATTGAAAAAATTACGAGATTAAGTAAAGATTGAAATAAACAGAAAAAAAATTGCTCCAACTCCAAACCCTCGATGCACAAATCGGGAGTAAGAAAAGCTCTAAAAATTATCCATTCGATCAATGAGAGAATATAATAGATAAAAAAAAAACGTTTAAATTTCATCAAAATTTGAATCTTCATAGCAAAAAAGAAAAATGAAACATTCGAATTGTAATTTTCAAGCGAAAACTAACGTTTCGCTGTTTTGTTTCAAAGGCAAATTCATCGATCGATAAAACTTGTATTTAATTATAAAATTGATTGATATATTACAATTTTGTAAAAATTCGATGCTTTGTAGCAAAAAAAAAAAGAAAAAACAAAAGACTCGATCGCATTTTTCAAGCAAAAGATAACATTTTACTATTTTAAATATTAATCGATCGATAAAGCTTGTATCTCATATTACATTACATTAGAAAATTTGTGTCAAATTTTTGACAGGGAACTATGGTTTTCCTTAAAAAAAAAGTTTGAAGTTTATAACTATCAAATTTTTGGTCTTTTCGTTGTTTAATAGAGTACACGGCTGGTCTGGATCTCGATATTTCACTGAAATTTCGGACTTTAATAACATGATGTCAAGACGCTGCCCCGTCTCTTGATTACGAGCAATAAAATACTTAAGGTAGTTCTATCGTTTTATTGTTTTCTCAACACGTAAGAAAAGAAAATTATTTTAAAAATCTCAATGTGAAAAAAAAAACTGAAAAACAATTTTTCAGTTTTCGCGTTACGATAGAACTACCTTAAGCACACGAATAATCGACGAAATTAATCGAAATTCCTATATTGAAATTTATTTAACATCAATGTGTATATGTATGTCGCGATCGTACATATTTCTGTAAATAATCTTTTATATATATACGTTCGTATTGCGGATACGTGAGGTGTTTGCCTTTTCGAATTTGATCGTGATCGTTTGGTATATATATACCGATCGAGAGGAAGAGATGTCGGACCGGAAATGTAACAGGTCAATCGTCGTCGTCGTCGTCGTCATCGTCGTCGTCAATCCGTATGTAATTATCTTTTAATCGTCCCGCATCGACGATCGGAACTATAACGGGGTGGAAATCCGCGTCCCGATGATTTCCCTTCGTTAATCAGGGTCTGACTCTTCGCCATAGAGGATGAGAATATCGAGCTCTCGTGCACGATCGTGTATGACAGGATCTTTTGACAAATCACAAAAAAAAAATCAATCAATCTTTAAAAACATCTAAAATGTTATTCTTGAATAATATTAATTAGTCAATTTATTAATTTATTAATTGAATTTTATGAATAAGTATAAATGAACCTTATTGGGTTATTTAAATTTTATTGGGCTTAAAGTTATTTACGCAGTACATTCTTTATTATTATTTAATAACATTCAATGTTTTCTTTAGGGACTAATGTTTTTAATTAAAATTTTAAAGGAAATCGTGAATTATCGATAATCTATCAGGGCCAGAGAGAAAAAAATGTTTCTCAAGAGTAGTTATCAAACGCCATTTTAATAATATTTATTTCGTTAATTAAAAATTATCTCCATAACAGATTTATGATTATCAATAAAAAGAGAATAAAATTAAAAAACTTTGTTGTGTTTAAAACATTTTTTTTTACTCTTTATTGGAAATTATATTTTTTCCAACCGTTCGAATTTTAACAAATTACAAAAATCATTACATTTTATCGATTAAAAAGCATTTACGATATAAATTATAATTATGAATAAAGAATTGAATTAATAAAAAATTAGGATTCGTTTGGAAAATTTTCTTTTTCTTTTTAGATATTACGTCTTTTCAATCATTCGAATTTCAACAACTTGCAAAAATAAAAAAATTAATTAAAATAAAATTTGCATAATGTTATTTTTATTCGTATTTATTTTGTTAATTAAAAATGATCTGTGGTACGGATCATAATTATAAATTAAAAATTGGGATGTGTTCGAAATATTTTTTTTAAAAGAAATTATGGTTCTTTTTGGCAGTTCGATCAATATTTGGACCCTTTATACATTTGAAATACAGAAATTTCTATTCGCGATGAAATATCCGAGTTAATCAATGCGCCACTCGCGTATCCTGGCAGCCGTGCAATTTGCAAAACCGCAAAAGCTGACGCGCAACAAACGTTTGTGATGTTTTCTTCAACCACGTGAGATCATTATCATTCGGATCATATACGGGTTTTGTATGCATCGATCAATGCGTATGCCATGAAAAACGCATATATGCAAACGTATATAATAATATATATTTATATGAATGTTCGTGACCTCGCTGCGACTAGAATCTAACAAAGAGTGCATTAGATTCTAAGCACTCTGCACTAGATTTATCATCTGCGATTTGCGATACAGTCAAAATTCTCGTAATCGTGATTTTTATAAGGTACATCGAAGAAATTAAAATAATGTTTTGTGAATTTTTTTTCAGACCTAAATAGTGATCGAACTGATTTTTGTATGAAGACACTTTGTTTCACATTTTTGGGCAGAAAATTAATTTGAGAAATTGTTTCGATAAATGTTAAACCTCACATTTATATAATTGATTATAAATCGAAGCATTGTAAAAATTGATCTTCATTCATTAAAGTTGCATAAAAAAAAACGATGACGTTTCGCGAATTTTCGCACAAAGGGTTAATCGAGATTTTCATACAAAAGTACTATCCCAATTTTCAACATTCAAGTGGATTTTCCCCAATTTTTTTAATACAAACCTTTTTTTTTTCAAACAAACCCAAACAAAGGGTTACTCAAGATTTTCACACAAAAATACCACCCAAATTTCGATTTTTTTATCATACAAACTTTGTCCTGATAAAAACGAACAAAACGAAAAAAAAATTAGCGAAATCGGTCGATCTCAAGTGAAATAGATTAGGATAAATAATTGTATAGTTTATGAATCGAAGCATTTTAAAAAACGATCTTCCTTCATAAAAATTACATCGAAGAAACGATGACGTTTTATATATCTTCATTGAAAACGAAAAAAAGTTCGAACTGATTTTTGCATCGTGACACCTTTGTATCAATTTTTGCATAGAATATCATTGTATAAAATTGTTTCGATTCCCATAAACGTCGAATCTGAAACTCGATTATAAATCGAAGCATTTTGAAAAACGATCTTCGGTCTCTCTCAATTTTATATTTATCGCGTCATAAATTTATTGAATCCACAATTTTGTAACAAATGGAATGGTCGTTGGAGTTGAATCGACAAAAATTTTCGGACAATGGAACCAAACGTATTCACGTTACGCAGAAGCGCGAGAGTGGCGAGTCGGATCTATCATCCGGACCGATCGAAATTTAGGTCATATATAGAGCGAGTACTTCACACGTGCTCTCTCGTATCATCGTGTTTGTTAATGGGGCTCAACATCAAACGAATTTATATATATTTCGTGTATATTCCGGCGGACGTTAACCGGCCTAAGCGGTTCTCTTTTTACAGCGTTTTATTCAATAATTGAAGCTCGTTACTCGCGTTTATTAAGGATGTAGCTGCATGAGCCTAAAAATAAGTATAGATTTTGATTTTTCTTTCTGTTATATAGAGATAATTGTTATAGACACTAGGATTTCAAATTTCAAAGATTTTTTTACCACGTCGTTGACGAGATATCGAATATTTAAGGACGTTCTATGGCGACGATCAATCCTACATTTTTATTTTCAGTTTTTCTTGCATACAAAATGGTTTGCAAGCTGAAGTTTATTAAGAAAAGTTGTTGCAAATTGACTAAAGAACAATATACTCTAAATTCAAAATTGTCTGACGTAATATGGACTTGCCATATAATTATCAAAATTTCGAAAAAATTTGAGGCAGATTTTTTTGAAAAACTAAATAAAGCTTCTTCGATGTTGCATAAAAACTTATGCAAAGTTTCAGGAGGCTTTACCGTTTATTTATCATCGAAATATTGAATGGTGAAAATTTACCGATTGTTCACTGTCTCAAAATAGGGAAATTTATTGTTAAAATTCGTAATTTTTCGAAACCTTCCAATAAGAGCCCACGTTAAATTTGTAATTTTGAATAATCAATATCTCGTTTAGTTGACAAAAAAACTTCAAACTTTTTGCGTTTTATAAACTAATATTCGAGGAAATTAACACAAATTATAATAACTTTTATAATTTTTATAAATTTATAACTGATGATTATCTATACTTTATAAATACTATTGTGATTAATTCGATAAAACTTCGTTAAATGCAATAACAGTGGTGTGCTTTTACATTTCGATAAAATGCGTACAAGTTTCTCTTCGATTTTCGATCAAACTACATTTAACTCTGTGTGTGTCTATTTGTGAGTGGAGTGGGGGGGGAGTGACGAGCTCGAAAATCTATCACCGAAATATACATATATTTATGTGTATCGTGGGTATCCATGCAAAAGCAATAAAGCTCGCCAAGTGATAGCAGTTTCGGATGCAATGCAGAATGATGTGGAAAGCTCCTCTCGTCCGTTATGTACTCGGAGTTACACGCGCATCCGACGATATTAAATCCCTCGTTGCATGTTACTCGATCGCGAGATACGAAACTTTGCACACAACAACCTGACCAAAGTTTTGTTAAAAAAAAAAAGAAAAAAAAAAGAAACGGTAATAACTTTCGAATGTTTCCTGGTATAAGAAAGACTTTCGATTTTCTGCAACTTTGCTATTCAGGATTTTTAGATTACAGTATTTTTAACGATACAATATTTTTATTTGTCGCGATTTTCGTTCAAATTTATTTTTAAATTAATAGTTATTATTTTGTTCTCTTTTTGCCATGTCACAAAAATTAATAATTACTGTTTCATGATTACTGATACGTTATTTTTATTTTGCCATGTTGTTTTTGTACTTCGAATTTCGTACAAAGCCATTTCGATAATATTCTCCAATTTCATCAATCTTGCTATTAGCTGGATCAATCTTGATGCAATTTGATGAATCTTGATGGATTATAACTGATATTAACAACGAGAGAACGGGCAGTATCGAAAAGTTTCGAAAATAAGCGCACAAGAATCAGGAAAAGTTTTGTTTCACGCGAGGGCTTTGTATCATTGACGGAAAGTAGAACTCGTAGTTTTCGGGTTATTTCGTACTTTTGGTCTTGTAGTAAAAGTGGCAAACTGTGTGTGTGTGTGTGTGTGTATGTGTGTGTGTGCAAAAGATGAGAGAGAAAGAAGCAAGAAATAAAAGTTTCTAGGCCTCTCTCGGAGCGAGTAGTTCGGTGAGGGGACGGTGTGATTGTGTGACAAAAAAAAATAGGGCCATCGCGTGGAAACACCCTTAAAAGCTTTTCCCACTCGACCCGGGAAGAAAAGCTCGCGCGAGAGAAAATGGGAAAAAAGGAAGAAAAAAGTGCCCGAGGGACTTTTCCGAGGGAAGGATAGAGAGGGGGGGGGGAGAGAGGGAATGCATATTATATATATGTGTTTATTCTGTACATGGAGTTGATTCTTCAAACGGGACAAAACTTTGAGAAGAAAAAAAGCACCAAGGTATTACGTTGGTATTGAAATTTTGCGGTTCGATGTGACATATAGACGATTAGGCAATATCCGAAAGTGTGCCGCCGATATACGTCAATCATCATCGATACTCTTTTTCTCGTTTCTCGAGGCTTTTCAATCGAAACAAAAATGGACTCGAAAAAAAAAAGAAAACATTTCGCTTATTGTTTCGGATGGTATTCATCGAGATCGAAAGCCCAACATGAGCTCGAAAAATATGACGAAATATTCGAGCAAGGAAGAATCGAAAATAAAAAAGAAAAATCCTTCAACCGTTCCGCGTTTCATTGTGCGAAATCATTAATTTATAACTCGACTGCACACGAGTGACAAAATTATGTCATTCATCCACAGATTGGATTATTGAGAAATTTCCATTTTCTATGACTGTGAAAGCGGAATTGTTGGATCAACTAAATCGGCGGACATGAGCGGCGAAGCGCATATTTTATTGAGTACAACAATATATGTGATTTATTGAAATAGTATTCAGTTCTATAGGAAAAATATTGAATAGTGCAATGAAACACACATTTTATTGGACCAATGAAAACTGGGCTTTGCTGCCCGTGTCCGCTGATTTAATTGATCCAACCATTTTTAATACTCGCACTGATATGCATTGGGCATTTCATGATGAACTATTCTTTTGAATAAATAAAATTATACATCATTTCTTTTGTCGTTCCTATTATTATTCTTATATTAAAGAGACATTTAAAGAAATGTGTGCTCCGATCGATTAATGAACTTTTTCAAAAATGTTGAAATATTTTTATAATTTAGTTTTTTTACATTTTATGTGTATGTAAAATATTTATAACGTAATGAAAAAAATGTCGATTAAAATGTTTAAAGTTCCATAAATAATAACATAATCACTTCGTGACTGAAGCGTCACTAAATATATCATCAAGTAGTTCAGTCGCAAGTTCAAAGATACATTTTATCGTTTTCAAGGTCGGGGTTGTCAGCTGAGAGGATCATCTGCCTCTTGAAGAACACATCCATCGGTGAATAGATCGACACGGATAATCAACAATTATTTATACGTCTAAATATATAAACATATATAACAAAAAAAATCGAATTGATGGAAGGACATGAAACGATTTGAAGCGCGATTTCGACGCAACGAAACTTTGACGCAACGCCGAGTTTCGGAGGAAGGAAACGGAAGTCGGCTGTCGATTCGACAATAGCCCTTGGGGTCTTGTTGCACACGTACATACACACACACACACACATATATTTCCATAAAATAAATCGTGGAGAAAAAGTGTGTTACCTAGTGACGCACATGCGTGCACGTTCGTGTGTTCTACGAGTTAAAGCGCCACCAAGTGTGTGGATCATCAAACCTCGCACGGATCGAGCTTGATAATACCAAAGAGATCAAGAGATCAAGAGAGATAGATATAGATAGATATAGAGCGAGAGAGAGAGAAGAGCTTTCGAAAGTGGGATCGTTCGCGATACACACGATAAAGTAGCAACGAGCTAGGGGTGTAACGGAGAGCAGCGAAACGGGATAGTCGAGACGAGAGAGACGAACCGAACGAGATCAACACAATGGCGATCTATAAGTGATCTATAGTGAAACAGAGCCGACGAGGTGAATCCCTAATGGTCTCACAGACTATATATACATAGGTATATGTATAAACGTCTATATGTATGCATGTATATTTATTTATGTACCCAAACATACACACACGCACACATGGAGGGTTGCACATAGTTCGTCCTTTATTTGTATGTGTGTGTGTCGTATTATGTGATCGAGGCAGGAAGAGATCGTCGTAGGGGAGATCTCTTCTCCCGTCGTATATAAGACCATCTTTTATGTGTACGTATATATATATATATATACGTACACACATAGCAACAGCGTTAATCGTACCACCCAAGGTGGCACAGATTGAGAGAAAGAGAGAGAGAGAGAGAGAGAGACCCCCCTTCCCTATATGACATCGAATGCGCATAGAGCACATCCTCCATTCCCTGTCGATGCACCTCATCATCATTATCATCATCATCATCATCATCATCGTTTATCTGTCTATATATGGCTTTTTTTTTCTTATTGTTATCCGAGATAACACTAAATTCAGTTTTATAATAATAAGAAACGAAAAAAAAGTGGCCTTTTTCGACCGGATGTCTCTTATCTCAAGATGATTATTGAAGGTTTTGTTTTTGAAGCTACGATACATCATCATCAGTCTCTCCCCTCTCTCGTACATCTATCATAGCTTTTTATATTTGAAACGATACTTGAAACGAAAATGCTCATTGAACACAATTTACATCTGGGACTGTACGGTTCATACAGCCTTAAGTGTGATTGAATAAAAACTTTGTATTTTTTCGTAGTTTCGTATAATTTGAATATCATTGAATTATTTTTTCTTTATTTATATTTACGCATGGGACATTTAATAATTATGCCTATACATTTTTGATAATAATATATAATATTTAAAGGAATGTTCTTAGACGATCCTTCGATCGTTTTGTTGTTTTAAAAAATAATTCAATGATATTCAAATTATACG
>JABMBV010007493.1:0-10241 GCA_018906735.1 Mesochorus sp. PSUC_FEM 10030011 | reverse complement strand
ATATCTTTATCATGAGATAGTGAATAAGCGGGATTTTTTTTCAAAAATTCACTACTGTATATAGACATTTTAATTTACAAAATTATATCACGTAAAAAAGCACGAAAATATTTTTTACGTGAGAAACGATATAGATCCTTCGTGAGTTATCTTTTTTTCGATCCCAAAAATGTATTGTGAAATCATGAAAATTTTTGTAATTTTTGTATCTTTAATACTTATTGTAATATCGCGAATTATAAAATGCATCTCATTGATGACACATCAAGAAATGGCGTATAAATATAACTTGTCAAAATTTTCGTAATCCGCGACAAAATAACGATGTTTGCTAAAAGGGAATATAAGAATGTAATATGCTCCAGTGAGAATTACTGTCAGTTTTCTCGAAGACGACATTGAATAATTTGATTATTGATGACGTAGGCATTTACGTCGTGGGCATTAAAGAGCATCAATCAATTTACAACCCCGACGGTCGATTACAGTGAATCAGACCGGTTCGAATGGTGGTTCTACTTAGTGTATGTGTGTGTGTGTGTGTGTGTGTGTGTGCAGGGCATTCGTCTCGGTACCCGGTTCATACTATATGTATTAATAGATAAATATACAATTAGAGGTAATCTATATTAATTAAGGAAGAGCTTGGTTGGAGGAAGGGCCTTTCTCTCGCTCTCTCTCTTCTTGCGGCTTGCACCGAATATCCGGCGATTCATCCATTAACCCTCTCACCTTCGACCTCGCCGATAGCACACTACTATCGTCCTCTTACTCTCTCTCTCTCTCTTTCTCTCTTGTTCACGCAATATCCGACAGAAACAATACACCAAAGAGCCCCTTGGACCTTCCGATCGTTTGTCCCTCGAGTTCATATGAATACACATATAGTATGTATGCGAGAGTACGCGAATTAAATGGTATATTGTTGAGCATCATGATATAAGTGAAGAATTAGGAGAATTGAAGATTCGTAGTGGGTCTCAGCAGGTCGCACGATCGGTGGATAGATTGGAGGGAGCGTGCTTCCTTTTTTTTAATCCTTCTCAGTTTCTTTTTTGTTCTTTCCCGCGCGGAGTTGCATCGGGGAGAACAAGCGGGGGATGACGATGAGGAGGGGAGTCTCTTTGAACGATCGTAGGACAAAGGCCGAGAGGGAGGGAGAGAGAGAGAGAGAGAGAAGGAAAGAGAGAAAAAGGTGGTTGGAGGGCATATATTCTGTCCAGGCGGCGGCGTCGCTCGCGACACACTCGTTCTTTCGTAATCCTAAGATTTAAACGTACCCTCATTTCGTTTAAACAAAAAACAAGAGCGCTCTCTCTCTCTCTCTCACACACACATTCTCTTTTCTCGCTCTTTTTCTCAATAGTGTGTATACAAGGGACAGAATAGGGCATATAGTGTGAGAGCACAAGGGGACGTGAAACAACCGCAGCCCTGCGTAGGAACCACGCGCGGGGGAGGACGACGACAACGAAAGGAATAGCGGCGGGAGGTGAGAGAGAGAGAGGGAGAGAAAGAGAGTGAGAGTGAGAAAGGACGAGAAGGAGGAAGGGATAGGGAGCAGCGAGGCAGAGCACTCGTTATTAATACAAAGGGGGCGATGGTTCGCAAATCCCAATCTGAAATATGACGAGGAGTAATCCCGGTGAAAATAAAATGAGAGAAGGACCCGTGTGCGGGTTATATCGCCGAGAGCGAGGTTATGCATATAGGAGAGAAAGAGAGAGAGAGAGAGAGTAAGAGAGAGAGAGAGAGAGGGAGAGACAGAGAGCCCGAGGACTTGAGGGCCGAAAGAGGTCTCGTGTGCTTTTCCTCTTTCTCGTATAGTTATAATCGGAATATTTTTTTTTTCTCAGCCGAAGAACCGACTCTTCCGGATTATTGTAAAAAAATCCTATATGTATGAAATGATGTAACAGTGAGTTACTATATGAAAATTCTGGCAGATATAAAGGATCCAATTCAATTAAATTTATGTGATTATATATATTTCTCGGGAAGAAAAAAATATATTTCCTCTCGGGTAATTTTCCACTCTTTGATTTCATGGGCAGACGTACATTTATAATTCGTCATTTTAAAGGGTATATAAATGTTTTTTTTTTCTTTTCCTCTAACGATTGTCGTTTTGGTAAGATTCAACATGAGAAATAACAAATATTGCTCACGTGGCTGCATCCACATAAAACACACACCGTCAGAAAGAAACATTGTAACTGCGGTGAGAGACGTGAGACCGTTATTGCTTCTTTACAAGGATATTCGGTTCGAAAGTCTCTTCTCTTTCCTGGGCGCAAGCGTATCTTCAGCTATCGGTTTCGCGTCTCTAACGATGAAATACAACGGCAGTTAAACGCGATGGCGTCTCGCACGCCACGCAAGGAGGTCCGGAACACACAAACAAAATTCTTATTTATATTGTTACACACAGGTATATACATAAAATATATAATAGTATATACAGGCATACGGTGAGGAAGCTCGAAAGATAGAACGGCGGACGAAACACATCGAGAGGGAAAAGATTCTTCCTTGCGCGCGGATCTTCTGATGTAGCACCGACATTAAAATCATATTGCTGGACGTGAGACCTGAAATACGAGCTACGTGAGAATATCATTAGTAAATTGCTTAATTTACGAACCATTGCCCAGCCCGCTAGTACAGAGAAATTCTCTCTCTCTCTCTCATCTCTCTCTTCAATTCTACATTCGCATGACACAAAATGCAGAACTCAAACCCTCGAATAATCGCTCTTATCGTCCCTTTAACTTCATACGATTACCCTTTAAATTCATCCTCGTGTATATGTTGAAAGCATAAAGTTTTATCTTGTCGCTCAAAAAAAAAAGAAATTATTCTCCTCGAAGAAAAGTTTCTACCAAGGAATAAGAAGTGCAGACGATGTCATGCATGGAAAATGTTAAGGAGGCAATTCAACTATCGCTATTAATAGATAATGTTTTGAAAATTTGCATGATCGTTGTCAATGTACGAAAGATTGTATGTGCAAAAATTGAGGAAGGGTCATCGACTCGAAAATCATGATATCGATTGTTGAAAATTACAATTTTTCGAAAGCTTCTACAGGAGTTTGGATTCAAAGTTGCCACTTTCAAGATCGAATATCTTCTATAAATAATTGGTAACATATTTACGAATTTTTTACACGTTTATGGTATGATATTCACGAATATTCATACAAATTTTCAATTAATTATCTAGCAAAAATAAATTATCATGATTTTACGTACACTTTGACTATTATCATTAAAATTGAACGGTCTCTCGCACCTACGAGCCTTCGCTTATTTCGGGGTAACTAATATTTCACGGTGTGAAAGTTTCTTCCCCTTCTATCTTTTAATGCCATTTCGAAATCGGAATATTGCGAGTATAAATGGATGTTCCTAGGATATATAACGCTCGAGTGTGTCCTGCGAAGCGTCTCGTGGTCAAAGCCCGAAGAAAAAACAAAGTGGCCATTCGCGTCGACGTATAAGATAATATATTTGAGTCCCCGTGTGTGCTGTTGTGCCTGGGGGAGGGGGAAAGGCCTCGAAAGAATTGAAGAGCAACGGGGTCTTGAGGCCCTGTTTCTCGCGATCTAGCGAATATAAACGTGCGCGCGCGCGCGGATACAACGTAGCAGAAGATCAACGTAAACGCGTATATGTGTATATGTACGTTCTCGTACTCCCACCCGGCGTGCATTCGCCATATATAATCTCGGACGTTAAGTGGAGACCTCCGTGGTGCCACGGACCCCAACTCGTTTTATCACCGCGCTCATATCGTTTCAATACGCCATCAATAATATGACTTTCTTTTGATACGCTCGCCCATAAGGGGGCAAAAGTGCAAAAAGAGTCCCCGGGACTTTACAAGATTTTTTATAATACGCACGACAACGAACCCCATTGGTCATTCTTTTTTGATATGGGAAATATATGATAAAGGATATCCAGAACGCGGCAGGACTTTGTCGCGCGCGGGGATGAAAAGCGGTTACGGATTTTACATGGTTTTTATCCGGTTGAACATATAAAAAATATATATATGGGTCAATGAATTTTATTTAACAATGCGGAGAAACGAAATATATATTCTCCTAATTTGTATTTCGAAATTATATTTAAATGAATATACGAATACATTTATTTGTTGTATATATAAACCGGAACAATAAAATATGTCGTTGGGCGTGAACGAAAAAAAAACAACACGTGGATTTTAATCAAAAGAAGAAAGTCGCTCTCTCTCTCGTCATATACGTATAGACAAACGTCGGGAGAGATAATTCGATGAACAATAGAAGATTTTGTACTTTCACTCGGTGAGGCGGTTCTGCGAGTTTAACTCGATCGCGATATAAATATTACAGTTTAATTTTATTCAATATCCATGGAAATGTTTCAAAATTTTATTTTCCACGTCCATATACACACGATCATGGAGAGAATATATAAATTTTCGTTACGAAATTGTAAGCCCCGAAAATACTCGAAAATGAGTTTGAACACAATAATGTAAAATAAAATAAATTTTCCTGGACCAGCCACAGGGATCGTGCGTAAAAAAAAAAAGATTGCTCTCTATACGTGCGAGGGGTTCATCGTTCGCGCTTTACCCGCAAACGTGACCCTTCCTCGTTAACGAGTCTGTCTTCTCGATTGTCGAGACATTAACGAACTCACACGCAAAGCTATACACACAAACACACATACACACACACATATACAAACACACACGTAAAATATCTTACGCGAGAAGTGAGTACAAACGCGAACCTCGTCGAAGCGTTTTCTCGCGCGTGACTTCGCTAATGTTCTCTAAAATAATTGAAATGCAACGAGCGAGCAAATATATATACATATATAAATAGATATATCTGTATACGCATTTACATATCATATGTTACTCCTTGAAATATCTCATGTGTATTTGTGTGCACACGTGTGTGTTTGCGCGTGCACGCAGACGTATGGGCTCGGGAGTCGGTTAATGAGCTTACACGTCCGACATTCGGAAACATTTTCCGCAAAGTGTCCCAATGTTAAGGAATAAAATGTAAGTATATAAGTTTAACGTAATATGTAAGAGTAAAATTGGACGAAGTGGAAGAAGGCGAGAGAAGACGCCAAAAAGTGTTTCGAAAAATCATTTAAAATTCTATTTTTCCGCTCAGTTATTTTTACATCGTTTTTCTTGCTGCGAATAAAAAAATATATATATACTTTGTAAAATTCATTGATAAGCAGCAAAAAGTGAAAATTCGCTTTAAGCAACAACGAAATAGCAACGGCTAAAGGTTTTATTGACGTGCGTACGAACGAACGAAGAAACGCAGAGACGCGGGGAGAAAAGGCAGGCGCAACTGCACGACGACGTGAGTAAAATGAGATAGTCCGCGAGATGCGCAATAAACGATCGTGATTTACGATGCTATAATTATTAATTAGTAGTAATTGTAATATAGTAGTGTAGCGAGGATATAAATATGGATTGATACTCGACCGGCAGTACGGCTCGTATATTTTGCTCAAACATCGAGGAGTCCGCGACCATTATTATTATTTTTGTTTTATTATTGATATTATCATACGCCAAAAGTGTATTATTCTTAATCTACAATCTCAATTTATTTTCTTCAATAATGATTATTTTAATTACTAATACAGAAAAAGAAAAAATGAAAAATTATGAAGATTGCTCAGAGAAAATTTTTTTTGAATTTTATTCCACAATAAAGGTCAATAATCGGTCTGGACGATTCCCGGAAACTTGGCACGAAAAATTATCTTCTACGAGTACGCATTGAGAAATGCGTAAAATTCATAGACAGTCGGGGTAAAGGGGGAGGGAGAGTCTTTTGGTTATGAATACCGCGCTGTAGTTGGCACGCGTGCGACGCGTGAGAGAGACGAGAATTCTTAAGCGTCTCGGAGAGAGACGGGGCTTTGAGAGGGTCCGTCCTCGTTATTGCACCTTCTCACACATGCGTGTAATTTTTATACCGCAAGATGCACATCACAGAGACGGGCGAGGAACAAACAGGTCGAGTATATACTCTCTCTCTCTTTTTTGCGTCTCTCTCTCGTGTTGGTGCGCATTTCTGTGAGACTGTCTGGTGCTAATATGCCCGAGAGAGCATCACGGAAAATCGAGACAGCGACGTGTATACTCTTGACGTCCCAGAGAGACGTTTACTTCTCTGCGCGTGTATATGTGTAGAGCTTTTTAATAAAACGCACTTATATATATATACCAGTGCGATGAGCGTTGGCGTGAAAAGCATTGAAAAGCGCGTGTGCTCTGCCGCGCAATTTGTGGCCCTGCTCGGGCGACTCAGCCTCCTTAATTAATGCAATGATTATTAGCACGAAAAGATTTTTATCGACTTTGTATATACGCCGAGCGCGTACACTTTTTTTTTCTTCTTCTTCATCTGTACCCCACCGGATGTTTTTCCTCTTTTTTCATTTTTCTTTGGCTTATATATGCACACAGAGATACACACACACACATAGACACCGACCATTTTCCGATGTGGCCTATGAACGATAGATCGACTGTCGCGGTTAACAGGGCATTAAATTTATCGATTCACGTGCCAAATCGCGTGAGTTACGCCTCTATGAACCTCGCGATGTATAGGAAGATGCATATAGATATATTTGGGTGCACTCTGTAACGCGCGAGGGCAAGTATGAGAAAACATGAAACGTCAGTGAGCGAGACACGCACACACAGAGAGTTTCGTATTATACTTTGTGAGGATCAAGAGAGTGAAAGAGAGAGGGAGGGAAGGGGAAGGGGGGAGGGAATGGAACGTACGAGGGAAAATCAATTCCGTATAGTTGGCTTTCACTCTGCACAAACGCACTCATGCCGAGTTACGATCGTCCGGAAATCCTCTGAAGAATTATACACGTGTGTGTGTGTGTATGTAAGTTTTTCAAGTTTGTGTGAGTGGATACGAGTCTTGTGAGCAAGATCCCTTTTGCGATTTCGCCTAGCCAATAAAGAACGACTGCACTACGAGCTATTAAATATCGCAGCGTTGTATACCGCGGTATAAGTTACTGCTCTCGTGTGTGTTTGTGTGTGTGTGTGTGTGTGTGTTTGTGTATTAAGAAGGATTTCTGTACCAAGAAGCAGCGCATATTCGTGTCACTAATTACGAAATTATCGCTCTCAGCTTTGATTATCGTGTGTAAACTATATATACTATAAGCACATAAATGTAGATAAACTCGCGAGAGAGAGTGAGTTTGAGAGAATGAGAGGGAGAATATTCAACGGTGCGTCGATTCTATATTATATCTAATTATTTTTATCGCGGCGTTGTATCGATTTTTAAATTCGTTTTGGTTATTCATAGAGATCGAAGATTTTTCTAAAAAAAAAAAAAAAAAAAGTTTCGTTCTTATCAGACAATAAATGAATAATTATTCTATTCTTTTTTTATCTTCCAATTTCATTCACATTAATTTATTTCTCGGTTTCTAGCCACGGATTTTTTTTTTTTTTTTTTACAACAGAGCCACAGAGATAAGAAAAGCGCCTCACGTTTAATCATTGCGACCAAAACTTTTCGAATATCAGCCATCGAAAAATGTTAATGTTGGTCGATATGTTTCAGTCTCCGCGGTCCGTGACTCCATTATTCTCTCTCTCTCTCTCCCTCTTTCTCGTGTTTCTTAGTAATTAATCAGATCATTAAAGTCACCCCATAGGACAAAGAAGAAAACCTCATATATATACAAGAAAGAGAGAGAGAGAGGGAGAGCGAATAGTGCGCGGATAACGCCGCGGACTGCAAAACGCGAGGAGCACACCGTTACGCGATTGCACCAGAGCGATAGGTGGGCTTGACTAATGCGACCTCTCACTCTCTCTTTCTCTCTCTTTCTCTCACTCTCTATCTCTCATTCTTTCTCTCTCGTTGCACCTTGCAAATTGGCCGAGAGTCAAACCGACGCTCTTTCTCCAACAAACAACGACGAACGAATGCTTTTGTGATCAAAACTGCAAAGAACAGATAGTTATAGATAGGTTTGAGGAACATATAAAATTGCTTCGAATCGAGAATTCGCGATTTGGAAGAGAGAGCCAGAATTATTTTTTTTTCTTTTCAGCACATATGCACACCTGCGTCCATACAAATTGCAGACAATTTTTCACGGTCATCGCGATCGATTGGATGAATAATCATGGTGATAAAAAAGTCATGAATATTTTTGGATAAAAAAAAATGTTGAATCTCAACTGAAATTTGTATTTTTAAGAAACATATTGTTGTGTATTAATATGCAAGCAAGAGCGAGTTATACACACATACACGTACGCGTGCTGTACCTCTCGATCTTTTCCATATATACCACGGAGCAGGCAATCCCTTATCCCGCCTGTAAATCGAATTTTCCTTAATATATACCACGTGACGTGCAACGACAGCAAAGGTTCGCTTTAATCTTTGGTTCTCTTCTCGCAGCTCTATATCTCCTATATGTGTATGTGTGTACATGTCTGCCTTTGACACCCTAATGTTTTACATCTCGTTAAGATGAGAGAGAGAGAGAGAAAGAGATAGAGAGAGAGGGAGAGAGAGAGAAAAAAAAATCCAACAAATGCTTTTACCTCGGGAGAGCGATCTCACGAGCTCGAGTCTAAAGGTCTAATTCCGAAGATGGAATATGACTACACACACACATACACACATGTATAAAAAGCTACAACATATTCGCGGCGTAGTCGCAGGTATTTTCCAATTAATTTTTTTCCCCATCTTCACACACACCCCCTTCCTTCCTATCTACCTTTTTGGGCAAATAACGAGACTAGAAAAAAAAAAGGGACATATGAATATAAGCATAAAGAACGCGTGCCGCTCTTGTACTTTCAGAGACATATCGACAGGGTGTTGGTATTTTGTGCTCGTGTGTGCACGGCGCAAACGATAAAAGAGAGACTTAAAAATCGTAGTTTTCTTTTTTATTCTATACTCCGCAATATAGTGTATATATATATGCGTTCAAGAGAAAGAAGGAGCAATATACGCACGTGTATAGTGTGTCCTGGGGGCCGAAGATCAATCAGTGGCGGTCTATAATTAACGAGTTACTGCCGGGCCGCCGTTTTACCCTTCGAGAGATATCTCTTACGAGCTTCTTCGGAGTCTTTGCATCATCGAGACACGACTTTTTGTATGTCATTCTCTCTCTCTCTCTTTCTCTCTTTCTCTCTTTCTCCTTTTCTCTTTCTCTCGTTCTCCACTTCGATTGGTCGTATACTCGGCTTCTTTATACATTATATATATACAGACACACACATATATATATATAGGAGACAATATGTTGGTTTTTCTCGTTACGAAGATGCACACCGGCCACACCAAAATTGTCTTTCCCTTCTCCTTCGGTCTCATCTTTTCCTTCTTTCTTGGTCGTTCTCAGCGACCATATAACGACGTATAGAATCGTAATTAGTAGGCGTGAGCGCACGCCCACCAGACACCACTGCGAGACGATACCGCGGAGAACGATAGAGGGAGAGAGAAAGAAAGTTCTCTGCGTGTCTCGCGCTAAAATCGTTTAAGGCCCACGTCGCTACCGTGCTGCTGCTACATGAATTTATACATGTGTGTATATATATATATATATTTACAGTATACTTATACATATGGGAATATATGAGGATGGGCACTGCACCAAGGGAACCGATGAAGCTCCAGCGAATGTCGTGTGCGAGAGAGCCTCGCGATTGAGACACGCCGCCTCAAGCCTTTTTTAACAAAAATTGCCTCCACGGCGATCTCTCAGGATTTGTTATTGCTCGAGAGTCCCTAGAATCTTAATTCTAAATGTGTGTGTGTGTGTGTTTTTTTATAATTTTTATTAAAAATGATAATTATTGTTAGTTGTTTATTTTTATTGAAAATTGTTTTCTTTCATCATAAAAATATATGTAACTTCTTATTTATATAAATATTCTAATATTTTTAGAAGAATAATCTAGTAACTTGAAAAATTAAAATGATTTTTGAACTAAGGAATAATGAGAAAAAAAAGGAAATTTCATAGCAATAAACCTGCGAAAAAAATTCGGTAAAAATGTTGCATATATTTACTAATGCTGCATCGGTGATTAATTATATTGTTGATTATTTTTATTTTAAAAAGTGTTTTTTTTAATAACTAAAAAAATATATAACCCTCTCATGCATATAAATATTCTGA
>JABMBV010007482.1:0-10245 GCA_018906735.1 Mesochorus sp. PSUC_FEM 10030011 | reverse complement strand
TCCCGCTCAGTGGTACAGTGGGCTATCAGTGCGCGGCTCGAGCGGTCACCGATCCGAGTATTGGCCGAGGCCATTACTGCTTAACTTCGGCAACCGCCCAAGCCACGCACCGACCGCGCACCCACCACTGTCGGTTACTTTTATAATATTAAACGTCTTTAAAAGGGTTCTCACAGTTTCTCGTTAAAGCAATAAAATTGTTTAAGCAATAAATGTCAATATTCCGACTGTATATAGTTTTATTTGTTTTTTTTTCTTAGCTGATCCGTTTACATGAAATTTAACCCCAATTTACACGGTATACACGTGCCACATATAATTTAAATATACTTCGAGTTTACATCCAAAAACTTTTTACAAGTCCGAAAACAATTCGAAAAACGAATTCTTTTTAAGTTCGATCGTGCTCGTTATCATATTATATTAAGGGACCTCTAACGCTCGCGCGACTGCGCAAAGCTCGAGCGATTGTCAATTTTTCTTTAGACCCCACGTATTTATATTTCCAATTTGTTTTGTAAACAATGTATTTCTCTTAAAAGTGGAAAGAAAATGTTTCATCCCAACCTTAAAAAAATGTTGTCGATACATAAAAATATATTTTTGGTTGTAAATTCAGGATAAATTGTGGGTATACGATTCACAACTAAACTATGTAATTTGGGAGTAAACTCAGAATTTTATTCGTAAAAAGGATGGTTGGCTTGTTTAAAAAAATTAATTACAATAATGAAATTACGAACTTTTAATATTTCTTATGTACCCATCATGCCACGCACACGAGGTTTCCACGATCAAACTTACGGCTTTGTCCCTAATACACGGACCCTTCTATGATTTGTTATTTTTTATTTTTTATTTTTTTCAATATAAGAAAATAAAAGCTTTCTTTCAATTTCTACAGCGATATAATTCATTGTTCGTTTCATTGTTACATTGAGATAATTATAGAGAAAATTATTAATAATCATATCTGTTCACCTTGTAGAGGTTGTAAACCGCGCCGGAATTCCTCCCGCCGGGCATTCGATCCTCTCTGACAGCCTGAAGCACCATACCCTGTTCGATACATTTTTTGAATCTGCAGTATTGACACCTGTTCCTCTGTGCTTTATTTATCTCGCAGCCACCTTCGGCTACGCAGGTATATATCCGCCTGTTTTGAACGGTCCTCTTGAAGAATCCTTTGCAACTGATGTGACCACGAAGAACGAGAAGATGAATGAAAAAAAAAAAAGAAAAAATAAAAAAATAAAGCTCGTAACCAAGATTAAAAAGTAACCCAATTCGCAAACTTTTGACGTAATAAACGTGTTCAAGTTCTTATGTACAAGTTATAAACAAAAAAAAAACGCGAGAATAAGGTGCGTTGAAGATTAGAAAGTTTTTCCCAGCTGGGAAAGTAAGTGAGATATCAAGGTACTATGAGAATGTCGGAAATTAATATCTCATGTCCGCCTGTACGAGCGTCTAAATTCTCGTTGAGTCTCTCTGACGTAACGTTAGAACTCAACTTTTATAGTATTTTCAAGTTTTTTTTTCCTGCATTCTCCTTGTAATTTGGTGTAACGCGTAGAATGGGAAGATGAAAAATTCTCGAGGCCAATGACAATCAAGTGAGCGAATGACTCCTGGGAACTCGGTGAAAATATTGATCGAAATATCGCAGCTGTATCTTCTTTTTGATTATGATATACCGAGAGAAAATTCGTGTTGAAACTATAATCCAGGTATGATTGAAAGTTTATCTGAACGTTAGGATGGTCCCTATTTAAACAATGGTGGAATTATTAAATCTGACCTTTTTAAAGTAATCAACATTTGGACATTTTTTATTTTATAAATTGAAACCAAAATTTTTTTTAACAATAAAGCTTTATTGACTTAAATGATTGATTTTTCAAAAATATTTCAAGACAGTTTTTAGTTAATAAAGAGATAATAAAATTAACGAGTTAATATAAACGAGATAATAAAATTTTGTTAGAATCTATAATTTTTTAAATATTACTAGTGTTTTTGAAAATTTGATAAAATATATATTTTTTATTGACCATTCTATTGCTTGGTGGGATCTTGCTAGTGATCCGAAAAATGTAGGCTTTCGATTGAGTTGTTGCTGTATTATACGTTGATTACGTTTTAAGAAGTTGAAATGAAAAAAATTGTGATATTGCTCGAACAAGAACCATCTCACCTAAAATACGTATTTCCTATGTGGAAATATTGATTTTTACTTGATTCTCGGATCATAACTGTTGCTACTGAACTGGAATGAAATTCATCTGAGCTTTATTCGCTTTTCTCTCTCTCTCTCCTATCTCTCGATGTAATAGTTCAGAGGTCGCACAGAGGTGTCTTAAAATATCCGAAGGGCAAGATTTACGAGATTCATCAGCAGAGAGACACAGAGACATGGTTACGATTTTTCTTTTCGAGTGATTTGAGATCGTTGGACCTGATTGATCGGAGCGAAAGCAGGTTTAAAATAGTCGGAAACGGTGCGCTGGAAGATTGGACACTCGACAAGAGAGTGAGAGAGAGAAAGAGTCGGAGTCAAGGTGAACGCAATTCGGTTGGTTTCTTTGCACCAAGTAAATACACGATTGACAAGATTTAGAGTGGATAGAATTTTTAAATCAGGACTACGAGAAGTTGGACCACGCGGAGACGATTAGGATTAGAATGAGGTGGGTTTTTTAAAAAGTTCCGTGTTCCAATAGTCAGCCAGAGGTCGCGCACCGAATGTAGTGAATTTAGTGAGAGAGACTCACCCTTCACACGTGATGATCCCGTAATGGAGTCCGGTCGCCTTGTCCTCGCATATCATACATATCATCGGGGTCTCATCCTCCTCGTGTTCCTGTGGCGGTAAGGGTGGTGCCGGTGGCGCCACAGACTGCATCGACTGCGAGGCTGCCTCGGATTTGACGGCCCCGCCGTTTCTGACCCAGGGCTGACTCGAGCCCGAAGCCGTAAGGTTGAGCGCCTGCATCTGTTGGGCCGCTGGTAACTGCGTCAAGTCGCCGGCCCATAACCTCTCCATGTTCAACGGTGGGCCAGAAGCGTACGAGACGCACGGAGCTTTACCCCTCGACTCTTGTCCGAGATTAAGCAGCAGCTGGGCCGCCGATTCCTCGGACGACGAGCACGAGGCCGCCGCCGCTGCTGCAGCTGCCGCCGCAGTCGCTGTCCACGAAGCTGCGGGCGGTGGCACCGGGTCAAGGGGAGGTGGCGACCATCTCATAGTTCTAACGCCACCAAATTCACCCATTATTACCGTTGGCGGTGGCCGAGGAGGCACCGGGGCCGCCCTCTGGGCTGGTGGCTTCATGCTTTCGCCTGTTTAAACGATACACGCGCTTGTAACATTTTTTTGCTCTCGAAAAGATCGGGTGACCTGATGGCTCAAATTCACCATCAGTTTCATCGGGTTTAGATCCATCGTATTTAAATCTAACTACAAAAAAGCATGAGAAACGTTCATCTTATATTTTCTCGTACGTAACCACAAAACTCTCGGCACACGTGTGATTTAATTACAGGAATTCGCAAATTGATTCAACAATATTTGAAGAATACCTTATCATTTTCTCAAGCTTATCGGGATAAGTATTGTCGTTAAAAATCACAGTGGTTTTAAAATTCAGCAAATATTAGACGTGTGCTTCGAGAGTTGAAGCAAAACAGTTCTCGTATACGAGATGACGATTAGTTTCCAAAAATAATAATTATTTTTTTGGCTGGTATAAATATTAGTCGTTGAAAGAAAATGATGAGGAAGAAGGATGATTACGACTTACACGCTGATCCGGTGGTTACAGCACCAGTTCCGACTCCACTTCCTTGCGTGCCATTTCCACCGGGATTGTTGCTAGCACCACCATTACCAGAATTTCCATTTCCACCACCACCCCCACCACCATTACCACTACCACCACCATTACCACCACTACTTGCAACACTTGAAACTCCACCTAGATTTTGTCCATAGTTGACGGCACTGCTTATCACACCGTTGAGTAATCTCTGGGCAGCAAAACCTTGAACCCCAGAATTTTGGGACCAGAATTGATGATGGGCCAGGAGATGAGGCGGGACCGATGGTGCTCTAGGTCTCGGTGGCGTTGGTGGATCATGCTGTTGTTGACCCTGCTGCGATTGCTGCTGCTGCTGCTGCTGTTGATTCTGATTCTGCTGGTGACTTGTCGCGTGTTGCGACGACGATAAATTACTGCCTGGACTTTGACCTTGACAATTTGAATTGTACTGGGATGAGGGACTCTCCCGATGATTGTCACGGTGACTGGCCTGACCGGATATTTCGGTACGAGGGATGTTTCTGCCACCGTTGCCAACTCCACCCCCGTCAAACACCGAATTATCCGATTCCATCTTGGCCTGTGCCGACGATAATTCACCTCGGTCGGGACTCTCGCATCTGCTTGCCTCGGGGGGCATCGGCGTTGTCGAGACCGCCGCGTGACTTTCCAGTGGCGAGAGCGGCGACGATCTCGTTGGTGCCGGTGTGTAGGAACGTTGCTGCTGATCCTCGCTCATTCTCGATATCATCACAGCCTCCGGAAACACCGAATCCGGTGATGCAGTCTCACGTATGTCCTGACAGCCTCCGTTCCCACTCACCTGCTGTCCACCGATTCCACAGCGTAAAGCGTCACGTTGATTGTGACGATGATGTTGTTGATGGGACTGGTGGGACTGTAAACATAAAAAAATAACATTTGCCATTTATATCTGGTTTACCGATCCTTTTGTATGGGCTTGAATTTGTTTGGATTGATGTTAATGGGATTGGTGGCACAATAAATACCAAAAACTAACTTTGTTCATCGATACTTTTGTCGCGCTGCTTTCATCATTGTCAGTGATTTTTCATTGGCTTACCGGGTGCTGATGAGACTGGTGAGACTGCTGATGGACCTGCTGCTGCTGCTGTTGTTGTTGTTGATGCTGATGCTGATGTTGATGCTGCTGCTGTTGAGGCGTCCCGGGACTGGGACTGCACCGCAGAAACTCGCTCTTAACTTTGACCACGGGGCAGCCCGGCGAGCCCGGCATGTTGACATCTGGCGACGATGTTGATGTGTCGGCCACGCTCTCCCCTGGAGCAGGAAATGTTATTGGTGAAGGTACGTCCGCTTGCTGGATTCCCAATGGCGAGCCCGCTGATCCGAAGGATACTGGGGAGTCTGAGAAAAACGAGTTGATTCCTTTTTCTTATGATCCATGTCTCGGTCGACATTTTTTTAAATCGTTGTCTCTTCCTCATTTCCTAATCTTATGAGTTGTTTGCACAACTTTTAGCATTGTACCTTTTTTTAAAAATTATTTTTATAATTCTTTACCATTTATTCATTTATATTTATCTGTAAATTCAACGTAGCCCCTCGTTCTTCTAAAAATTGTAATAAGACAGTTTCATCTTCTAATTTTCTCATCCCAATTTTGTTTACTTGAATTATTGCCCTTTTCTTGATACTTTCTAAGTTTCATTAGCGACATGTCTTCCTGATATAGTATATTCTTTTCATCTTTTTCAAATGCATTATTGAATTTTGGACTCTTTTTTTCGATATATACCGGATCTTTTCTTATTCTTTTACTGTTCCCTTTCAGAAATTCGTTTTTCCCCGAATATCGTCTGAAATTTTCTCCGAAGAGTCCACTTTGGGACTGACTAGGAAAGTTTGTTTGGGTTTGTTACGCAAACATATTTTCGTAATACAGCCTAACTAACTGTGTATCATCAAAATAAAATATCAGTTAAATACTCTTACGATGTATATGCAGTTATGATAGTAAATGTAGTTTGCGAATCCTTGCTCTTTGTAATAAAATCTGAAATTTTGTCAAAATGGCTTTTCAAAACTTTTTGGCTTTAGATGATGGTTACGACGGGTAAATTACCCCTCATTTGTCACACACTGCAATAATGAAATATCGCAGGCTTTCAATTGTTGGAGAGTGTAACTAACTGTCTTTAGCAGACAGACACAAAAAGAAAAACAATCCTGGAATATTTTATTATCCCAGTGGGACAATCGGATTTACTAGATAATGTGATTACGTTGAATTTCGAAGAAGCAAAAACTCAATTTTTTTCCATTGCAATAAGCGATTTCGATCCTACGTAAAAGTCATCATCCAGCTTGCTTATTGTACAACGTTTTGCGAGTTTAATTTGCGTGGGATATTAATCATCTTTTCTATGATCAAACGGATCACGTGCGTTTATGTGTGGTTCAACGATCGCGCAATAATCGTCTTGAACTCGTTGAACGTGTGTCGATGCCTAGACCCGGATTCCAAACTCCAATGACTCTCGCTCTTCAGCCTTCTTTATGTACATGTTTCTTTTTCTTTCTCTGCGTATACGCCATCTCGAGTCTTTATTTATCTCGTCAATGTACAATCTTGTATGAACCGGTGCTCATTGACACACTGCGAGCATTCGCATACCGTGAGTTTCACGTATCGAGTCGAGCATGAAAATGTTATTAATCGTCGTGACGTTTCTCCGGGTTGGCACTGTCGTGACGATACAAAGTATAAAGTGAGTGAGTGAGAGGGGGGGGGGAAGAAGAGGAAAAGAGAGAGAAAGAGAGAGAGAGAGGGAGGGAAGACACACAATGATTAATAGTGTGTTTGTCCCGTCCGCAACGTGTTTCTCATGATGACAGAATATACTGCGCGCAAGCTCAGCTTACTTCGGCAAACACACAAAGACCGATTGATATCGCGATAGGTCATTGGCTTCGCAACTATCTCATCTCAATTATTGTCTCACATGCGGGACTATCGAGTAACGTAATAAAAAAAAACAAAAAT
The DNA here is from genome assembly GCA_018906735.1 of Mesochorus sp. PSUC_FEM 10030011. Classification (NCBI taxonomy): domain Eukaryota; kingdom Metazoa; phylum Arthropoda; class Insecta; order Hymenoptera; family Ichneumonidae; genus Mesochorus; species Mesochorus sp. PSUC_FEM 10030011. The sequence goes on along the minus strand of JABMBV010007482.1, from coordinate 3,396 downwards.
CGCACTTAAGCCATCAATGTATGGATGCTAAAGTTTTTCCATCTTTTTTTCAGTATGCAAAAAGTTTTTGTTTTTGTCAAAAGCCATTTTGAATCGTATTTGACCGTTTCTTTGAGTATATTTTTCATCTATAGTAAGTGCAAACTGTCGAGTTATTTGGAGATGGAAATAGGCTTAGCACTAGGGTTTTTGGGTGATTTACTGATTTATGAATGAACATTTGAGGGAACATTTTATACATGTGATCAAGTGAATATTATGATTTTTACAAATTATTTCCACAGAAAATACGGAAAATATCAGCTGGCACACATCGTAGGTCACTACCAGATTAAGCTGTTCATACACAATCTGGAGACCACAGTTTTCATATAAAATAAATAGGGTTTGAAATTTACTTTTACGTATATGTTTTAAGTGAACCTAAATTTTCCTAAAAAAATTGAAAATTGTATTTTTGAGATGTGTTTCAACACAGAAGTATGATTTTTTCCATTTTTTAACGCTATTTTTCAATAAAAAAAAAGTACTTAAAAAATTGATATTGTTTCGTATTTAGGTTCACATAAAAGAGAAATATGTTCCAGAAGTAAATTTGAAATCCTATTGATTTTAGATGAAAATGGTGGCTACTAGATTATAAATACATAAACCTGATGATGACCTACGATGTATGGCAGTCGGTTTCTTCCGTATTTTCCGCAAAAATATTTTTTAAAAAATTATAATATGTATTGAAATATATGGCTCAAGTGTCTCCAAATTTTGAATAAATGATATATATTCCTTATTTGTAAAAAAAAAAATCATAAAAACCATTTAAAGAATCTAGTTCCAAATTCATTTCCGAAATGTAATAAAATGTTACCGATGTTTATCATTAACCAGCTTTCAATTGTTATTAGAATTAAATGAATGATTCAACTGTATGAAAAAAAAACGCATTTGTTTGAGCTTTCTTTGATTATAATTATCGTAAAACTCTCTTGTTGTATACTTCTGATTGGAAAAACTGTGAGACTCCAATAAATATATGGCTCTTCTTGGAAACGTAGTTCGATAAAAAAAAGGAAAAAATAGAATAATCGATAGATCGCGCAAATTACTGAACTGGTTATTTATTGTGTGTCAAACAATTTGTTTACAACATCGATCAATTCCTTCGTTATACTCGTGCGTCATAAGCTTCGTTTGTGTTTTGTCATTTCCGGATCTCATTGAAGAAACCTTCCATCGTCTTTGAAAAAAAGATATAAAATGAAACGATCGAGCGCGAGTCCGATGTACGCGATCCAACACACGCGGACAATGCAGCGCGTTGCACATTTATATATATATACGGTAAACAAATAAATACTCGCCAGCTACAAAGAATTGACGGTGCGAAAAGGATGTGGAGATTATATATACGGTAGCACGTGTAGGTCAAGGAAGGAATGCAGTTGACAAGGCCGTTACGTCGCTCAACGTACGCGAACACGCTCGTACCACATTTATAGCCACGTACATACCTCTATCACATTATTTTTTTCCTATTTTTCATCAACTTCTCCATTAAAAATTATTCAACTATTTGAGATTGGTTTTGGATATTTTCAAGCTTTCGAAAAAAACGTGCCACAATCAATTTCGTTTATTTTCGTGCGTTTCCATTTAAAAACTTGACTAGAAAATTCGAGCATAACTGTAATTGGGCAATAACAATATTCACGTTATTTTGACCGTTGTACACAAGTTTTTTTTTCGAATTTTTTTCATATTTTTCCTTTATTTACTTCATTCAAAGAAAAACGAAAAAAATAAATGAGAAATATCACTCTACAATTTGCCGATTTACTCGACTATTCCTTTTTTCCGCGAAATCTTATTTTATTTATTTATTTTTTTCAAGTATAGAAGGAATTTGGCATAAAAACATTATGGTCTCTTTTGATATATAATCAATGATCACGGTCACCACAAAAACTTGATTTCTATCTGTATTATGACACAAATTAAAAAATTCCTATGTAATATTTATGAAAAATTATAAGAATTTATAAGCAAAATGTTTTGAAATTATGGCATTAATAGGAAAGAAATTTTAAAAAAATGCTAAGTAATTTTGAAATAACAGCTAATTTTTTGTCCCGAATTTTTCTAAATTTCTTAAAAGATTTTCAACTAATTATAAAAATGGAAAAAAAACGTAAAGTTTCATGAAGAAAATTGAAGTTTAATGAGAAATTCAAACAGAAAAAAATTGAATACAAAAAGCTGACCAAGAGTCGATACAAAGTACAATAATGTTATATCAATTTATCTTGAGACAACAATGAGTTATGCCACAAGTTGATACAACATTTAAATATAGTTAAATATGAAATTTAGGACAACACTTGATTTATAAAGTCACGACAATATTCAGTCTCGTCGGTATGCGATTGATCATAAATGGAGTTGATCTTGATGGCATCGTACATTGTAAATACTTTATTCAAGGATGTACTTGCGTGAATCTAAAAATAAGTATTTGATCATGTTTTTTTTTGCACATTGATATTTAAAGTGTAAACTCGGATTTTGGATTTCAAAAACTTTACCATGTCGTTGAGATGATATAAAATATTTTAATCTTCATTTATCGTAACTTATCACAAGATTGCATGTTCCAGTTACGAATTTAAATATTAAATATCCCAATTTTCAGATCGTAAAAATTGTTCAAGTTATTGAAACATTAGAATATTGATTCTCAATAATATTCACGTTAAATTTCAAAAATTATAGTTTAAGTTTCAAAGATTACTTTCACGTAAAGTATCCGATGATTTTGTCTTTATTTAATATATATACGATTATAATTATGACGCAAGTACTTCCTTAAACGAAATTAAGTCAAAAGAAGACTTCTGCGTCGGAGATTTATTCTGCCTTGGTTAAAATCCTCAAAATACCAGTCGAAGATAGGGCGTCTCGGTCTTCGCGGACACAGAACATAATAACACATATCAGTGTATTTACCGTCGAGAGAAAAGTATAATTTCGAGGCGAGCCAGCTTCGATATCGGACGTTCCAGAACGTGAATGGATCGAAGCGAACATCATAGCACGTGCACGTATTGAAAGCGTAGTAGCTCTCGTAAGTTCTCATGAATGGATCGTCGCAATACGTATTGTATTGGCTTGTAAATGGGACGAAGGAAAAATCGCCTCCAGGCAATCGATTAATCACGTTAAAATCCATTTTTATAATACTTCTTGTGTCGTCACGTTTCCCGATTTATTTTCAATTTTTTTTTTCAAATTTTCACGAAGTATCGCTTGAAAAATGATTAGTCAAACATTTAGGCATCGATGAAAATATCGTAAATATTACTCGGGAAGAGATAAATTATCATTATTATTTATTTAATT
>JABMBV010007471.1:0-10246 GCA_018906735.1 Mesochorus sp. PSUC_FEM 10030011 | reverse complement strand
TTTTCTTTGTTTGCAATTGAAATAAAATAAAATATATATCAAAAGAAAAAAACACCACTTGGGGAAAAATTTGAGAATTTGTAAAAAAAAAATATCAATGTTTTGAAATAAAAATTTTTACGTCGATATGAAATATGGTAATAATCGAAAAATTTTCGGGTTCACCGAAAATTAAAAAAAAATGAAACAATAAAGGTCACTTTGAATAATTAAATTATTATTTTTATAATCCATTTGAAAAATACAAATTTTGAAAAAAAAAAGCTTCAACAAGTCATGAAAATGAGTATATAGCTTTCGATTTGTCGTGGAAAGCCCCATACATATTTATATACGTACACGGTCGTATAAACACAACTACAGATCATTACACAGAGGATGAGACGGAGTCGCGTAGCCGCGAGAGAAGACCCAAGCAGCAGCAGCAACGGGGCAGGACAAAACCGCCGTAGGTATATAGGGGATGCTTGCCCTGGATGGCGCTAATAACGCGAGAACGAGGGGTGTGTTTGTCTGTGTGCTTGAAAGAGAAAAAAAAAAGATATAATTGTCAACCCCTTGGCGAATGCAACCGCCTGCGTTCTCTACGCTCCCCTCCCCTCCCACCCATTCCCTTTCGCGGTGCACTCTTTCGACCCTTTTCCAAACGACGCGGTACTCGGTATTCCCCCCCTCCCCTCCTTTCCCTCCCTCCCAAATGGTCGACCCCACTCTGGTGCACTCGTTAATTGGAGGCTGAATTAAAGAGGCTACGTGGCTCGTGGATCAAATCCAATGGCACAATCGTCCTGCAGCTTCACTCTTTTTTCTATATCCACTAAAGATGTGTCTACATACATAGTAACCCGCTGTGATTTCATATTATATGCTCGAGGTGATATTGATTTTCGATTTTTTGTACATCCCGTTAAAGCTCCACACTTTCGAGCTATCAAGAAAAATAATTAACGACAGAGCAAAAAGACGGCATATACTTGTTTCTTTTTTTTTCTTCCTACGTTTTTTTTTTTTTTTTTTTTTTTTTCAATGACCAGCTCTCAATGCGCCAAAAGGCTCATTTGAAAAATAATTAATACGCCACTTTTCGATCTGCAGTCGAGGAGTCGAACCGAAACCCGCACTTCATGCTGAAGCTTTTCGTAATATATATATTAACAACTTTTTCTACTCTCCTCCCACTTTCCTTTCCCAATTCTCGTATATTTGCCCCAAGTCTCTCCTTCTCCTCTCTTTCAATGCTCTCTCTTTCTCTCTCACTCTTTAACGAGACTTCGTTAATTACAGGTGAACGTTGGAATAATTAACACACTATGTGGGTACTATGAGTTTCTGCTTCTCGTACAAAATGTTCGTGTGTGTGTGTGTATATGTGTTTGTGCGTACGAGAAAGCGATTTTCGTACACATTTCCCTTTGACACTCGCTGTTAATTTATTCTCGGAGAAAGAGACGAGAGTTTCTGGTCCGCTAATTTTTCTTGTAAACTTGTGGATGTCGATAATTGAAAGGCTTCGATATTGGTTGGACCAGCTTCCGGCTTTTCCTTACTCAACGTCGTCAGTGTGTATGATTTTTACATTTTTACATTTTTTAAATTTTTATCGAACCCAACGCGAAGAATAAATATAGAAAACACCCTTGAAAGATCATGGGAGCAATGCCATATCAGCGATAACTCCGCGGATCTGCGCGTCTATCGCCGATGTCCCTTTCCCTCTTTCGCCCTCTCTTCATCGTCCATACCTCGACAAATTCAACACAAGTGTGTATAAGACTATAATACGAAACGGTTTTGAACGTGAGAGTGCCTTCTTCGCGTACGGCAACGACAAAAGAGGAGGCCAGGGGTGGTTTAATAAAAATGTCAAATATAAAATAGCCAGCGGGCCGATGGACGTTTGGAAAATAAATAAATATATAACAGAAAACGAGAAAGGAATAAGGGCGTACCAAAAAAAAAAATAATAATAAAGACACTGTCGTTTGCTGTAAAAATTGTAATCTCTTGCAATCAATAAAATCCCAATTGTGTATATGTTGAAATCTAAAAATGTTAGCGGTAATTATTTTTCTATTTTGTTTTTTTTTTACTTATCACTCTTGTCATTATACTATGAAGCAGAGGAGTCTACTAATTAATCATTAGCGGAAGAAAAAGACACTTTTCCTAGTTTTCTGCCACGCGACGACGACAACGACGATGTTGACTATACTCAGTTACACTTAGAGTATAAAATAAAAAAAAAAAAAATTGCTGCGACTTTTTCTCGTGTCACATCTCGCGCCGGCAGTCAACATTTTAAAAATCGTTGGATTTTGTCAAATTCTTCTAATTTTTAAACCTTCATTTTTCTTGTAATTTTTTATTTTTTTATTTTTACGACTTGAAATAATAAATTACGAATTCAAAATTTTTTTTATCAGCGATTATGAAAATCTTGGAATATATTCATTTTTAGCCAATTCTATAATTGTTATCGAATTCCTTTTCACCGGATTGGATCCACTATTTTGAATATTAATTTCTCGATAGCGAATTCAACTTCAGCAATCCCAAAAATCGGGAATGATAATTTAAAAAAAAAATGTATGCTTCAAAGGGTTAGACTCTCGTCACGTAATTGCTAATATAAATAACCGAATTTTCGAAAAATTCACAATTTCATAGTATCTTTTGTAGGTTTTTCTTTTGTTTTTTTTTTTTCGTGAAAGTTAACTATGTTTAAATTACTTGGCATTCTATACTTTTTAGTTTTCGAAAGTTGGTCATATACACTGCAAAGATCCTATAAAGCAACGAGACTCCTGGGCAACGAGAGATCAGAGTATATATACGAGAAGAAGGTGAAGCAAGAGCTTGCGCACCGGGCCCTATATATAAAGCTGAGGGAGCCTCAGACTTGAGCAAACAGGGTGTAGATTCTAGCCTCTGCGTCTAATTGGACCCCAGCGACGTAAGTTCGACTAATTGAGACCAGCAGCCCTGTGCGCGACTAACGTTGGCCCCACGAGGTGAGGGTAACTCGAAGAATTTCTAGATTCGCGTTTGGCTCGCGCTACTACGTAGTCGCCGCTTTGCAAAGCTCTTCCTCTCTCCCCCCATCTCCTTCTCGTCTCTCTCTCTCTCTCTCTTTTGGTTTCTGATTCAGGTAGAACGCGACCTTTCGAAATATATACATACACGATCGTGACTCGTCTCTCATAAGCACAGAGCCTTTCCTTTAGACTCGGAAATTAACAATTCCGTGCATAATTCGTTGAACTACAATTTATTCAAGAAAACGAAGCAAATTTTCAAATCCTGTCAAACCTTTCTTTGTTCAAGAAGATTCTGCTGGGTTGAAAGTCAGAGGGTGTGTGAGTGTGTCACCTCATTTTTGAAAAACTTAATTTCAACAAAAAAAGATTTACACTGAATATCGAATTTTCATAATTTAAGAAAAATTCAATAAAATCATTTAACCCTTACGATGATATTATTTTTTACGATGAAAATTACGTGAATTAATGAGCTTTGCTCAACGAACAGTACGTTTTTTTTTTACTACTTTAATAACTTGGCGTCCTTTTTGTTTTCCTAAATTTTCAACAAAATATTGAGAAAACGATAAAACGATAGAAATACCTTAAGCCTCTCTGTCTTAATTCTGAATTGTCTCAAGTGCATGTGTGTTGCTGCTCTAACGATTGATATCGAACGACAGGATCGATTGTCCGTCTATTGGATGAAAAAATATAATTTTTGTGTAAGTGGAATGTCCAATAAAATGGTATAAAGTGTATATGGGAAGAAAAAGGCGTAACTTAGGCTACTTAACACGCGATAGTGAGGCGAATTGCGTCATTGTATTTTGCTTCGCTCGATATATAAACGCGTATTACATAGGAACCTCCCCAGGAAGCTTGTTAGGCGTCGGTGAGCTCGCTATCTTCTAATTGGCAATATAATGATCCTGAAGGATGAAATCCGGCAGTTCTGAAGGACCAATGAGACCAGCAAGTAAAGAAGGAGGGATGGAGGGTCGCATCTTTCTCTTTCTCACGCTATGTATGTGCGTCGTAACAGCACACAAAGTTGGTACGAAAGTCGTGTATGAGAACCACGGACCTACTGCTGCTTCCCTTGTTAGGGGTGAAATTAAAATTTGGCTCTCGCTCCGCTCCTTCTTCGGTGTAGCTCGTTTACTTTCTTTCTGGCTCTCGTTCCATTCCTCCAACGAGTCTCTCTCTCTCGTCACGGTGCCCGCAGTAGTGCTCGTTATGCGAGCTCCAATTTATACGCCTTATGCTCCCCCTCCACCGTGTACCACGCATAGACCGAGCGAAGGATCATGCGAAGGAGAAGGGGACGAAAAATTTTTTCATGTGGAAACTTCGACGTGTTTACTCATATTTTGGCAATCAAAGCTTCATTTTTTCATGGCAAAAAAAAATTGTTTAACTAAACAACTTTATCCTTTTATTGTACCCACGAGACGAAACATTACGTAGGAACGAATGATCGTGGATGGATATTTTAGGCGTTGGGGTTGAGTTAAGGCAGGATATAACCTTAAAAATTTGAAGAAAAAAGAAAACTAGGTTTGTGTTGATTCACATACGCTGGAAGTGAATATTTTTTTGAATTTTGGTGATTTAACAAATTATATTAATGGAAGGAGGCTCTAAGAATTATTTTTTCCTATTGTGGAAATCCACTAGACAACTTTACTCGCTCCTTCTCTCGTTCCATCTCGGCCTCACTTTTCCATCTCTCTCTCTCTCTCTTCACGACCCACAATCAAGTACATATATATATACATATAAAGATCGTTTATAGCTCGAAAAGCTTCTATTCTCCGGTGTGATATTGCCTTCCCATTTTCGCGTTTCAAAGGACAGGCCGGGCCAAAGACAGACAGAAAGAGAGAGAGAGAAACATCGCGGGCAAGTTCAGACAGCGATGAAGGGTGCCGGGGAGACCACCACTCTCTTATTCCGTGCTCCTCGGCTTCTTCATCTGGGATCCAATTAACGATAGACGAACCAAACTCCAGTGTTAGCCACCAGAAGCTGCCGCTAGAGGGCTCGAGAGCCAAGAGCTCCCGGAGCCAACGGTAGTTAAAAATTAGCTCTCTGCGCACAATGAATTCACATATTTGTGTACATATGTGCTCATGTATATACACCCATGAAGTTAAAAGCTTACTGTGCACTGTGAAACGATAAGAGTGTAACATCGGACATAAGAACGTCCACAAGTCACAATTGTAAACAAAATTACGAGACACACTCGGCTCAGTTTAGCTGTCGCTCCGTAGAGATGGCGCTGCCATTCTTAGTCCAAAACTCAGTGTAGAAGCTTAAAAATATTAGTAATTTTTATTCTATTTTTTTATTTACTTTTTTTCAGGTGGCATCCGAATTTATTGTATAGCTTCAAATTTTCAAACTGTCACTTTATGCCTTTATTCGAACCATCTTTCCGAAATACATTATTTTTTTCGTAGTAGGTACTTTTCTTGGATCTCGTCATCTACATCTTTTTTACCATCCCATTTTCCATTCAACATGAGCTTCTACTCTCCAAAGATTTTAAAGATTTTTGACACTCAACTCCTAATCTTTCGTATATGCAGTCGAGTCCCACGTGCGACATAGTTGTAACGTCAAAACGATGCTGTAAACAGTTAGCAGCAGCGAGAAAATCTCGAAAGTAGGGAAAAGCGGGAACACACCACGTCGTGGTAACCGCGAAAGGGAGGGGATAACAAAAGAACGGAGGAAGGGAAAGCAGAAAGAGGGAGAGAGCGAGAGAGAGAATTCAATTTAAACTTATTTTTGTTCTTACAATATCTGAAATGGTAAATCTAAATACGGGAATAAAATACAAAATTGGTTCTGCCAGCGGCTCGCGCGCGACCCCTGCTCTTCTTTCCCTCGTTTCTCTCTCTCTCTCTCTTTCTCTTCACTTACGGTATCAAGGGTGGCCGAGAACCAGAGAAAGAGAAAGAGAGAGAGAGAGAGTGAGTGAGTGAGGAGAAGAAGGAGAAAGTGGAGGAGGCAGAGAAAAACGGGGGTAAGAAGAGGGGGAGGATTGGGGGTGGGGTTGTGAGAGCACGCACGCGACGAAATTGGAAGAGAGAAGACGAGAAAGAGAGAAGAATCGAGGAGTCGAGTAATACACGTGAACGGGACGACGCACGGTGGACGACTTCGGGGCGAGAGAGGGAGAAAAAAAGGAGTCGCGGGCGAGGACCATTGAAAGCCCGAGGATACCGGGTGGTCATTGAAAATTGAAAAATACTCCCGGTCATAAATTAAATCGGACGGGTCCTCCTCAACCCTCGTATAACGTAATATCACATCGGAGCTGCGGATATACAGATATATATTCATAAAACGTAGAGAAAAAAAAAATATATATATATAGAAGAGAAGAGACAGAGGTGCTCAGTCTTTTCGTTGTCTCGTGGGCGAGCCCGCACAGCTTTTTTCCCTCCCCCCTAATGTAATTCCATGCGCGCTTCCAATTTCTTTTGGTCGCTGAATTTAATCGAAATATCGAGCGTAGATATCGATTGTATCGACGGATGTGGAAGAGAAAAGTGGACCTGGATGAAGAGAAGTACGGGAAGGAGGAGGGGAAAGGAAGACAAGAGCGCGCGCCGCGTCGAAACGAAATCTCTTTCGACACGAATTGGGACGATGCATCGCTCGGGACGCTTTTTCATCCAATATATATTACCCTATATATGTATATGCACAATACGAAAAGTAAGTATGAATATCGAAGCAGCACACACACACACATATACACACAGTGCTGTGAAAGAATCGAACGAGAGAGGAAGAAGAAGAAGAAGAAGGAGAAGGGGATAAGAAAAAAGAAAGCTTGAACCACGAGGGAACCCACGCGAAAGGCAATATTCATAAATCATCCTTATGTACGCTTAGAATAAGCATCCATCCCTTCGCGAATCAGTGTCTTTTTCTCTTGTCCCTCCCCGCTTACGAAATTTCGCGTTTTATATTGTGTATATGTATATATACATATGTATACGTACGTATAAATATATACACTGCGGATGTATGCTTTTATCTATGAAAGAGGGACGCCATGCAATGGTCAGCCTTGGTATAAAAGTCGAGAAATCGCGAGGAGAAGGAGGAGGAGGGGGATGAAAGAGAAGAAAAGTACAAGAAGAAAGAGAAAGAAGAAAAAAGACGAGGGTTGCGCGACGCCTTTGTCGAGGAAGAAGCGAAAGTAGCGGAGACCCGAGAGGGTGAAAGGAAGGGAGTCTAAGATTCTATTAAGATCTCAGTAAGTCTTGTTACGCGAAGGAGAGGCCATGCCGCAAATCTCGCAATAAAACAGCCGACGGTATAACGCCCGCCGATCCGTGTGCCGCTACGTTGAGCTCTCGCGTCTTACTGTAATACATATATACACGTATATACATATATGTTTCTGTGTATATACACAGTATAGACATCTCTGCCTCAAGTGACACTGTACCAGAGATTTTTAACCCCTTATTCAACCATTTTCAGCATTGGACCAAAGAGAAAGTGCGCGGTTTTTACAAACCGAAAATTTATATCCGCAGGACTTTTAGAGGAGAGAAATCAAGAAAATGAAAAATCTTGAATCGAATAGATTATTCATTCGTTAAAAATTTTCAATCGCTTATTCAACCATTTTCAAAATAGGATTAAAAAAAAAACAAAAGAGTTACGGACTTGAAAAAAAAACTGAAAAATTTACATCCGCAGAACTTTTACATTGGGGGAATAAAATAAACAAAAAAATCTTGGATGAATTTCGAAAAATTGGTTATTTGTTAAGGATCTTCAACCGCTTATTCAACCATTTTCAGCAGCGAGCCAAAAAGAAAGAAAGTTCGGGGATTTTCAAGATGAAAATGTATATCTGCAGGACTTTTGTATTGGAAGAATAAAGAAATCTTGAACCAATTTCGAAACATTCGTATACCATCGCCGTGGGAATTATTCCTCATCCTTCGATCCTTTTTGATACGAGCAGTCGATATGTAGAAATGGTGAGGCAGCGAGGTGAGAAAGGAAGCTCAATCTCAATTGGTAAAAGGTGTGCCAAGTCCTTACAGAAGACCATCAAATACACATCCACACACACACACCCATGTGCATGATACGTGTATGATATATATATTCTTATATTTGTCGTTCGAATCCGGAGCTCTCGTCTGGCGTACGTGTCTGATATATTAATTGGAAGAATCGAGAAAATGGAGAAGGACAAAAATATCTTTCAGTCACACTTGTCGAGTACACGAGTCCTCGAAGAAAAATTCCGAAAGCAATTTCATTCGGGCGTTCCTCTTCTTCTTAGTGCTCTTTATATATATATATAAATGTATGTAACTCCTACAGGAACACCAGAATAGTTGGGTTGTGTGTGTAGCTCCGTGTACTAAAGGACACCACTAAAAAATCTCTAGCCAACTCTGAACACGCGTGTGTTTTGAGGGAAAGGCAGGGAAGAGTGGGGAAGAGTGGGGAAGAGTGGGGAAGGATGCTTTCGCGGTGTACGAATGGGGATCGGAAAGGAAACGCTCTCGCGGTCTTTTTCTCGAGACAGGCGCGACGTTGGGCAAAGAAAAACCAAGTGAAAATGGTAGGAAGAAAGAGGGAGAGGGTAAAATCAATCAAAACATTAATTGAAAGAGCCGGGAAGACAATGGAAGAAGACCAGCAGAGCGCGCGTCGCATTTTCCGTCGTCGACACACAGCTAAGGTGGTCCCAAAGAAAGAAAACACTATATATATATGTGTGTGTTTGTATATATAGAGATACATACATTCAAGTTTACTACTGTACGGATGGTCTCGATAATCGAAAGATATTCTCCCCGGGTCAATGGTCCAGTACAACCAATGGTCGAAGCTCCGCGGATTTTCTGAACTAGGAAAATCCTTTCTACAGTCTCTGCGATAGCAATGATATCGTATATTATATATAGTGAATACATGGGGTCTACAGAAAGAATTTTCCGTTTATGATCTTCAGCATATCGTATGAAAATGAGGGAAAAAAGTCCCTTCAACCACCTATCGGATCTAAGAACATTCTGTCTAGTGACAATCGAAGACAAAAGTTGAGCACAGGCTCGGTTCAGTTCAACTGTCACTCCGTAGAGTGCGTCATATCCTCCTAGTCCGAAATTTGTAGCACAGTTTTAAGGATGTACTTGCATGAACCTTAAAATAAGTTCAGGTTTGGATTTTTTTTAATACAGAGATCATTCGAGAAATTTCAAATTTCGAAAAAATCCATATAAAATCGATTCACTAGTGAATACCCTTAAGAAAATTGTAAGGAAACAATATAAGAAAAACTCATGTTACCGCAGTAGGCATCCAGTCGAGTTTCCAATGATTTTAATCGTCCCCTCCCCCATTCTTTCTTCCCACGAAGTGATCAATTATTAGCTCTTGCAATCATCTTATCCATTAGAGAAACCACCATTCTCCGGAGTAAAAACGTTTCGTTTTTTTTTTTCTTTCACGAAGATCGACGATCTTGCGAGAGCCCTTGAGAAAGAAATAAAATGTAGGAGAGAGCGAGCACCGCGTTGGTGTATATTATATAGGCAGGGATAGTACACGAGAAAAAAGGAAGGAGGCACGCGCGCTCCTCCAAGTTGTTTGCCACCTGGCGTGCTGCCCAAGGATCCTCCTCTCCTTCCCACCCCCGCGATTTTTCTCTTTCACTTTTTTTTTTCTTTTCGCTCCACAATTGTACGGAGCTTTAACGTTGTATAGAAACGCTCGATTCTCAAATACATGTGTGTATATATATATATATATCACACCACGGATACAAGAGTATACACAAAAGCACACACCACAAGGAGTTTTCAATCGCCGTAAAAGCAATGACGAACAGTGAAAGAGAGAGAAAAATAGAAAAGAGAAAGAGAGTAAAGGACAGAGTAGGAAAGTGAATGAAAGAGGCGAAAAGTAAAGGAGAGAGAAGGAAAGAGAAGGAGAGTGTAGAAGAAAGAAGGAAAGAGAAGGAAAAAGTAGAAAAGAGAAGGAGAGAGACGAAAGAGAAGGAGAGAGTAGGAGAAAGAAGGAAAGAGAAAGAAAGAGAAGGAAAGAGAAGGAAAAAGTAGGAAAGAGAAAAAGAGAGAAGGAAAGAGAAGGAAAGAGAAGGAGAGAGTAGGAGAAAGAAGGAAAGAGAAGGAAAAAGAAGGAAAAAGAAGGAAAAAGAAGGAAAAAGA
>JABMBV010007460.1:0-10247 GCA_018906735.1 Mesochorus sp. PSUC_FEM 10030011 | reverse complement strand
TATATAATCAATCATAATCGATTATAATCAATTTTTTTTTTACTTATGTAAACGTCTTTCATTCGAAATCTACTGTAATTGACAATAATTATCATTGAAATATTTTTAAAAATGATTTTTTAACGTATATATGCATAATTAAATATTTATATAAATCTTGATGCAGCTTTTAAAATGATCAAAATTCATTAAAATTCCATTAGCTAAATCATCATTTTTATTTATAGAATATGTGAAAATATCTGAAATAGTCCAATTCTATGTATAATCCACTTATAATATATTTAAATTCGTTAATCTAAATATTTTGGTATCTTCATTTCTTTCAATTTTAAAATCATGATATTTTTACTTTTTTTTACAAATATATCTCAACGGTAACAAATTAAAATTTTCATCAATTATTTCAAAATACCAAATTTTCTGTCTCATTTTTGTATCTTATGATGAGGCCCATTACGAAGTCACGAGAGATGTCTCAATGGCTCGTGTTTGAAAAAGAACAGACGAGCGTCACGTAGACTCTTTTGTTCTTGTTGCAGTTAAAATTCTCAAAGAATTAGAATTGCGAGGCGATGCCTGTTTGTGCAGACCGGTTTTGACGAAAAAAAAAGAGAGTTTATGTTCACGCAACGTTCAACGTATGCTCGAATAAACGCACGACGAAAAAAGAAAATGTACGCGCATATTGCACGTAATTTACGTTACAAATTTGTTCTATACTCGGTTTGTCACAGGCAAAGCGGCTGCTGGGAAGAAATAACTTGGGCATACTTATGAATGTGTGAACTTGGTGTGTATATGAAAATGATTGTATATTCCTCATTTCGAGTCTTGGAGAGACTACACGACCTTACACACTCGCGAAATACGGATCGGGAGAGAGGGAAAGAAAGAGAGAAACTCTCCAGGCTCCAGAGGGTGTTACGTCAGTGTATGCTCTTGCGTGGGCGAGATTAATTTGTGCCTTGAGATAAAATACAATTCTTTGCCATAGTACAATCTCTGGTACATTTTCTCCGTCTCCCTCTCTGCTTCAGTACACACGCAATAGATTAATTATTTAACAGAGGCAAAGAAAGTGATACCGCGATAAATTGAAAATTATTCACATTTTTCGATCGCTTTCAGATGATTACAAACCATTTTTTTTGTATTTTTTAATGAATTTTTGATTATCACTTGGGAATTTTTGTAGAGTCCATGGTCGTTAATGAGAAATTTTTTTTTTCTTAATTCTTGAAAACAGATATATCTTTTTTTAAAACCGGAAGTATTGAGAAATTTTTAATATATGAAGACATATATAAAAATGTATTTGCAATAAATTTTCGATAATAACTCAGACATTCTTTTAGAGTCCGTAGTCGTTAATCAGGAAACTTTTTTGTAAATCTTGGAAAATTAAGTATATTTTTTTGAAATTTTGTATTGAGTATTGAGAAGTATTGAGAAATTTTTAATGTATGAAGGCATACAAAAAATAAGAAAGAAAAGTGTTGGATATAGTGCCAAAATCGTAATAACTTTTACAATAATTTATAATTAATTACTTCAATTGTAAGATTGGTATTGAAGTCTCAAAGTAAAGTCTTAATTGAGAAATGCATTTCGTTATTCGAAATATTAATGAAAGAGATAAAATTCACCTCGAACATAACTTTTGCCGTTTTTTTTTTCTTTAATTAGAATCGTATCGAGAGCCACGTGTGTTCGAGACACATGTACAAAAACGTAAGAATTTTTTTCATCGTGGACCGAGATAATCATAAACCATAAAACGCTTGTTACAGATGAACGATTTGAGATAGCGAACTGTAAAAGACGCGAGCTTTTCCGTAGGCTGTGCGAACAGGATATGCGAAGAATTATACTATACGTGCGTATATATATATATAAATGTGTGTGCGAATTGACGACTCGAAGTGAGAGGTCTTTATGGTATTCAAGACGAGAGCAAAATTATATTATCACACCCATATAGATGTTTCGAGTACATGGATATACATTTATACGCAAGTGGGCGGGGAAACGATCGTTTATCCAAGACCCCATAAAATGATAGATACAGGTATGGGTCATACACTCAGCTGAGAAGCTGTAAAGATTCCAAACAGAATCTTTCACTCGCGTTCATTTAACTCGTTCCGTTGAATGGAGTTTGCAGGTTTTTTTTCTTCGCCTTCAGCGAGAGCAAAACGACCGAGTTTCGCGGATTGTGACATCAGCACGCAATTTTAAACAGATATGGTTCATTAATAATTGACCTTTTTTACAATTTCGATAACTTTCACTGTGAAATATAAACTTTTTTCACAATTCACTGTACGATTCAGATTATTCGAATTGATTGGTACAAACCGAAAACCATTAAATTCAAAGTTGAATCGGTTTTCCATGAGAAATCTAGGCTCTCTATAGAAAATTATAAGGACATTTTTGAATATTATGTTTTTTTTTCGAATGGTATTAATTTTATTCAGATCGATCCAGCCAACCCTAAAATACCTTAATTTTAGATGAATTTTCGATCAATTAAAAACCTCTACAAAAAATGTCCCAGAAATCAGGAACAAATCGAGCTTATTTTACGTTTCATTATATGGATAAAATTGCAAGAATTTTTAATTTACAAATGCACATAAAGATTATTTTGACTGGAAATAACTTTTTTATTGACTTTTGATGTATCCAATTTTGACGAATTCTTCGACGAATCGTATCTTTTTGAATCTGGATAATCGGTATTTGATTAATGGAAATTCAACTGTACAAATACGGTTGAACAACGACCATATTTTCCGAATAAAAACAATGTCAGACCGGAATGGGTCGAGATATATTTTGTGAACTCGCCAAAAAGCCTCTTTTCGCTTGTCATTTTCAGAGAAACCACGTGAAATGCTGGGCAAATGTTTGGTGCAGTGCATACAAAGAGGATGTTACACATTAGCTCTATATACGCGTGTATGCCGAAGTGCGCAGCAGATCTTTCCTATCGAACGGTATTCATAAATCGCCGCGGGACGGGATATGCTCTTGCTCGCCGCACTCGGCTCTGGCACGTCGTGACGATAGACACCGGCTGCTTTGCGACGGCGAGAATGAAATTCTTGAATGCCTACCAAACCGGAAACTCACAGACGGTATTTGCCAGATAATAATGTCTAGACGACGATATAAAAATTGCATTCTCGACTTATTCCCCGATTGAGTAATGAAAGAATCTTGAACTTGTTGTTTTTTTTTGTGTTTTCATTCAAGGACGAAACGGAAAACTACAACGAGAAAGAATTTCCATAATCGTTTTGTAGATTCGTATCAGCGTTAGAATTGAATTATTTCCATCATACCTTGACCTAAAAAACGTAAAAATAAACGAACATTCGGTACTAAAACTCTTATTTTCGTTCGTTTGTATTTTTTTCGAGACATTCGGTGTCTAAAAAATTGGATGAAAAAAAAAAACATGAAATTTGTCACAAGTTAGGTTGAATTTTTAAGCGGATGATTTTTTAATTATTTTTTTTAGGATTTTTATTCATTACTATACTTCAATATGGGTGAAAATTTTTCTAAAAAGATCGCTAAGAATATCAAATACATAAAACCACGGGTTTTGAAAAATAAAAGAAAAATTGAATAATGTTGAAAAATAAATAAAATAATTTCCGTGCGCTAACGAAGAAGTTTTTTTTTTTCAAAAAGTTATAACCACAATTAGACAGTGTGACGATGACGTGAAAAAAATGATTGGTAAATAATTTTGAAGTTCGTGGGACAGTCAAGATGGCAGAGTTTGTGCCGTAATATTGAGGAAAGTCCCAAGTTTATTATTTCAAGTTTTTTTTTTTCAAAATAATCACTATTCCGAGTCTATTTTTGTCTCCAGATACGATCTATGATTCGCTTATTAATATACCGTGTAACAATAAAGACGAAAATTCGAGGTGATAAACGATGAAATATAAAATGGTTCGACTGGTTTTCGTGGAACTTTGTGAATTTGAAAAAAAAAAGTTGTGTATTTATATATACGTGTGTGAAAAAATAAAAATGAAAAAAATGTCTATGGACTAGTCGTATCGAGATATCAATCAATCAGACGGGTGATAAGACCGAGAGGGCGGAGTGGCGAAATTAGTTTGTTTCCTGTGTGCGCGCGGTTCTCGCGTGGATCGTTAGCGCCGGCGAGCTTCGTCTCACATATAGAACTCCATGCAGATTTATATCTATACGTATATAGCCGCGCTGTTACAGATATATAAAACATTTTCGTAGACTACGACGCTATTTTAGAATTTTCGTAAGCGACACTGATTGACGGGGTGCTGCCGCAACAGCGCGCGTCTCTCTCACGGATATAAGCGTGCGCGGCGCGTACAGAGCGCAGAGGGTGGACCAACGATGAGAAAGAGGAACAGAAGGAAAAAGACGGAGAAAGAGAGACAGAAGGACACGCGTCACACCGTCACTTCGCATCTCGACGTCGCGCTAATGACGACCTAATCCGAATATATACAGGATGCATATACGCGTATATGTGCAATACATAAATTTACGTGAGCCGATATATATTCATGCGAGTTCGAGAATTATCATATTCCGTAGTCGCACGTAAACATATCCCAGACGCTTTCTTTTTTATTTACCGATATTCAGAATCAGATCAAAAGATTTTTACCATCTTTAGCTACATTTGCGTCCGACATAGGACCAAAGTACAATTCTCACTCGAGGTGTCGAAAGATTTTTAATGGCTTGCGGATATTGCTTGATAATTAAGTTGTTTGTGTTATTTATATATGTTACAGATGTATAATTAAAATAAAAAAAATCATCGATAGTTACTTGTGCAATCAAATGTGTGTATTATCATTTTATTAGTCGGAACTTATGAATTCAGGAAACGTTTTCGTATCTTCGATCAACGAGTTTGGTAATTTTTTTTTTCACGATTAACCAATCGATCTTAATCGTTTTTGTATGGAACTTTGTTGAAAATTAATTTGAGATATATGTTACATAAATCTTTCATTTTTTCCAAGAAATTTTCCAAAATACAAAATTTCTCGTTCTTTAAATAGAAACTATAAGTGTAAGTTATTTTAATGACGTAAAAAAGAATTTTTTTTCCAAGTTTTGTGTTATTTATATAGTATGTTACAATGCAATTTTAAACAAAATCATCGATCAAATTAACTGCAAGCTATTATAATGACGTACCATTAAAAATAAACAAAAAAACAGTTTCGTGTTATTTATACTATATGCTACAAATGTAGTTTAAAAAAAATCATCGATAATGCTTGTGCAATGAAATATTTGTGTTCTAATTTTAGTAAGTCGTTCCTAAAAAGTATAAACAGGAAACGTTAAGTATGATCTCGATCTATTGACCAATCAAAGTGAGACGTTGTTATATGAAACATTGTTGAAAATTGATTTAAGATATGAAATAAACCTTTCACTTATTCAAGGAATTTTCCAAAACACAAAATTTTTCATTCTTCAAATATTTCTTAAAAAAAACAAACAAAACACAAACTGACACAACGTTATTATGATGACGTTAGAAAAAAAAAATCAATTTATTGAGTGATTCATTTCATTCATCGTTATAATTCTCAGTAACGTCGAGAATATTCGCAGTCAGACGATGCAGAAAAAAAAACTTATAAATCTCGAAAAACTTGTTCGAAAATCTTTCATCTTAAACAATTACGATATTTCTCCAAAAAGGTTCGAGAGATACGGGCAGAATTGCTTTTTTTTTTATTTTTTATACTACGAAGAAAGAGCCAGGACTTGTAATTTCACCGTACGCCGAATCTTATTGTAGCGCATAACCCGCATATGCGTATTCGACTACATAACGCAAAGTACATTAACCACGTTGCACTTGCAGCTAACCTCCCCCCCCTCCTCCTCCTCCCTCATATGTACGTTGCGTGCGTACACGAGGTCTGAGACAAGAAACGCTGTAGAGAAGCTCAGCTGAGGATAGGGAGGGGGGGGAGGAGGACCCTCAGCAGAAGGAGGAGGGACATGCGAAAACGTTTTACGATTATTCGTGAGCCCGCCCGCGTGCACGATATTCCAGCGATAAAAGCGAAAGAGAGATAGTATATGGTTTGAGAGAGTAGAAAAACGAGAGAATTTGAATTTCGCGAGTGGCGCTCGCGCGCGCGCATGCATGAAATTTCGCAAACGCCCGCTTTTTTTTTATACAATATAATATACAACCCGGTCTGATGTCCCGTTTCATTCTCGTTGACAACTTCTCGAGACACGGTTATATATTACGCGTGGATGAATTTATTCATCATTCTCTACGTTCAAGGATTTTTCGGTGCATATACACACGGGGTGACTACGCGTCACGACAGCGAATGAATGGTCGAGGAAGTTTCGTAACATGCAAATTATATTTTTAGCTAAAAATTCGTATACAATAAAGTCTCATTTGAAACGGATTCATTTGAGATTTAATTCGAAAGATGTATAAACAGAGAGATAAATAAAATGTGCTACATTTTGAGGACACAGCTATTGCTAATTTTGTTTTTTTTTTAATTTTTTTTTAAATATTATTAAGGAGATACCATCGAAAATACTGAAAGGAACTATCGGTTTAAAATTTTTTTCCTCCGTCAAAGAATATTATTTTATTTTTGTAATATTGAAAAACAGGATATCATTACCAAATTATCAAAAATGGTTCTATTAAAAGTCACAATCTTATGAAAGAGCATTAGCATAGTGTATCTGTGACTGTAGAAAAAATATATTTAGAATTAACTTTTAAATAATACATAATATCTTAAATATTCATTGAAATCTAAGGTTTATCACTTTAAAAAAAAAGTTATTACTTGATTGAAAAATTTGTTCAGGAAATCTCTATGCGATTATAAATGAAATCATCACTAAAATACTTTACAGCATTTTTAGTTGTATGTATTGATATTTATATTTAGAAATTTGCATTTACAATTGAAAAGATTTATTAAAACATAAAGTTTACTAATTTAATTCATTTTTTGTTTAAATGCTCAATAGTCTCTCAATAAAAAAATCATAGAATATTTATTATTTACATTGATAATTATTATTATTGTTATCAATATTGTTAAGTTTATGAGAATATGTTCAGTGAACATAAATATTTTAAATATTTTCGTTTGCATTGTATTTTACATCAGATGAAACGTTAACGTCAAAAGATCGTATGGTATTCGATATTATATTTCGTATATATTTTCCATACAAGATATTCCGCTTGAAATGGCACAAACTACCCACCCTGTTAGCTTCAATTTTCAATAAAATAATAAATAAAATGAGATGCACAATAAATTCACGATTAAGCGATTATATGCATTCGCGTTCTATATATATTCATGCACACGCTGTAAATACATATCGATGAAACAATAAGATCGGCATATAATGCATTACGATTTAATGAGATGTAGATTAATGCGAGAGGAGGATGAATTAAAGGGGGTCGTCGAGTGAGAGAGGAGAGGACTGAGTACAACAGAGCGACGAGTAGCAAAGTTGTCGAGTGAAAGCAAATTCCTATCGAAGGGATACAGATGTAACGGGGTAGATATACCAAAAATCGCGCGCGTGTGTGTGTGCATTTTTTTCTTTATATATATATGCCTTTATTTCTTGAGACGAAGCAACGAATGGAGAGAGAAAGAGAAAAAGAGAGAGAAAGAACACGAAAGAGATCGATCGTTCCGCGTGAACTGAATCGCCAATTATGCGGTGTTGATGAAAAACCTTAATCGAAGGCTCAAAAAGAGCGCGCCCATCTCACTCTTTATAATCCCTCTCTTTTATCTCCCATGTACTTCTCCCCGTTAGCTCGATATATATATATATACGTAACACACTCGTATATATTTTTCATGTCTCTCGTGGTCGCGGTTACGCTCGCTCGCGCCCCGCCGCTTTATTATAATAATTCGGCCGTTTAATTGCTAATTAAGGGAGCGAGGAGCAGTAGCTGTCGACTCGAGGCCGCGAGAGAGAAAGAAAGAGAGAAATTTGACGACGCGCTGGTAGATGAGAATTGTCGCATCTGTCGACGCGCTCTCATGCTGTACAGCCCTTCTTTCTTTCTCTCTCTCTCTTTTTCTCTTGATTCAACGCTCGCGAATACTCCATGTATCTTATAGACGCTCTGTGTTTATGTGTGTGTGTATATATATATATGTATGCACATTTGCGGATCATTTTGTTCTCGTCGCCCGCGCTCGTTAGCTCTTTACGTCTCTCGCCGGTAAATAATACCATGAAACAGGCGCGCGTTCGTTTCGCTGATTATCGCCACTCACGGTATCATAGTCGCGACAAGAAAGAGAGAATGAGAGAGAGAGGCAAGAAAATACGAGGTGTGGTGATCTCGTTCGATTGGACTCGAGACAATTTCATTATTTTCCTCTTTCTTTTTCAACTATCCTCGATCATATACTGCAGAAACTTATATTTGTGTTTCTTTATCAATAATCAGCGAATAATTGATAAGAAATATGACTATTTTATGAAAATTTATTGTCAAGAAAATGCAAAATATGTTTGGATTCATCCTGGTTTCATTCATCTGATAAAATTCATGTTGACTCAAATGACTCCAAAAAAATAAAAAAATTTTTTTAAATAATTTTTTCATAATTTGGCAGAATATTATGCAAGGAATAACAATTGTTTAAATGATTGTTATTTAATTAATTCACTAAATAAGGGGAAACTCACAGTAACTTGAATGACTCCAAATAAATGAAATCTTGATTCTAGCATAAATTTATAAAATAATTTCAGGAATAAAAATTGTTCAAATTATTGTTATTGAATCAATTTAGCAAATAAGGTGAAATTCATGTTGATCGAAACTTTAATTGAACTCCAAAAAATAAAATCTATACATTTTTGCACAAAAGATTAATCGCAGAATGATGCGAGGGAAAACGATTATTCAACCGATTGTTATTTAATTAATGTACTAAACAAAATAACTCTGATAAATTTGAATCCTAAAAATAATTAAAGTTTCTAGAAATTCCTATTTAAGTTTAATTTCTACGAGCGAAATGTTTTTATTTTTAGTAAACTATAAATTTTCATATTACTCTCTCTAAATTTATCCAAATGATATCTTAAGTTGAACCAATAATATCGATTGAATTATGCAATAAAGTATTTTACACGTGATCATTATACATTGCGATCTCACTTTTATTTTTTATTTTTGTATATACATGTACGTATGTTATTACCTCGTTGCTCGTGATGAAGATCGAACAATGAGAGATAAAGGAGCAAGAGAGCGAAAGAGAGAAGCGAAAAAGAGAAAAAAAATGAATGAAGAGAGACGATGAGATTAACGGCAGTAATAAGAAAAGATCGGGCTTCATTAGGGCCATTGTTGTTGTTACGCTCGAAAGAAAAAGAACAGGAACCCACGAAAGAGCAAAGAGGTCCTCGATTCTCTTCCGCGTGCAAGGTCCAGCACGAAGAAAGGGAAAACAAGAACAAAACGCGGAGCGCCGAGTTCGCGTAACCCTTTCCCTCTTTCACTATTCGCCTTTATCCCTCAACTTCGAAACAAATGTGTATATACATATATCGATAGCCCCCAGGACCTTTGCGTTCTCATTTAACTTATTCCAAAGCGTCTTCCCGGACCACGAGCGAAATTTTGTATCTCGTTTATTTCAAGCGAATTCGTTTACTTGATTACTAGCAAACAAAGAGGCGTTTACCAAATGATTCAACTTGTAACTCGTCGTGGATTACCCGCAGTTGTTACTTTCAAGTTTAAATACTTTATACGCAACATTTGTTTTCAAGTGTTTCTTTCACTGCGATTCGGCAGAGGTTTTCCAACAGAGTTTTCCTTTCGCCTTCAGCAAATGCGATACAGGAAGTAAAAAATATAAGGAATAAAAATAAAAACTTGCGATGGTATATCGAGTAAATATTCAAGGAATGTGAAGGAAATTCACAAGAAAATTAATATATAAGGAAAATGGAAGAAAAAGGAAAGAGGAGAAAAGGAATCAGGAAAAAACCCAAAAAGGGTGTACTTAAGGAATAGATTAAAAAAAATAATTTATACAGCAATTAATATCGTAATCGAAAAATTATTAGGGAGGTCCTCGTTTTGAAAAAGCCGAATACAAATGTGTTTTAAAAATTTTACAGTACGTATTGTACTTTAAATATCTAAGTAG
>JABMBV010007449.1:0-10248 GCA_018906735.1 Mesochorus sp. PSUC_FEM 10030011 | reverse complement strand
TTTAATATTGAAAGTTTGTAGTATTTCTTGAACAAAAGTGGAAAAAAATGAATTTATTTTCGTAAAATTGATAATTAGTAGTATTCTTAAATAAAATTGTAACAAAAATTAATTTTTATTTTGAATTTTAAAGCCGACAGAATTTTTTAAATTAAATTGTAAAAAAACTCGTATTTTTTTTTTTCAAATTGAAAGTTTATAATCATTTTTGAATTAAGTGGTCACCACCCACCTTAATTAGGTATTAGACAAAAAATAAAAAAAATTTACTGCATTGATGACGTTCGTCCTCGTCGGAATTGTCGAGACAATCATTATCCCCATCGCAGATATAAATCCTTGGAATACAGTTGCCGTTGTCGCAAGTGAACAAATCGCCGAAGCAAGTGCGTCCTTCGGATTGGCAGTAGCCCGGCGGTTCGTCACTTCCGTCAAGACAATCATCGTCACCGTCGCAGTACCAAGTGGCCGGTATGCAACGATGATTAGGACAACGGAAGCTGTTCTGCGGGCACGTTCTTCCGGAACAGTGGAGCGGGTCTTCGTCGCTGTTATCGCCACAATCGTTATCACCGTCGCAGAGCCAATACGGCTCGACACATATGTTGGTTGATTTGCACTGTAGATGGTTTGGAGGACACGTCATATTTCGGGGACAACGCTCGTGGGTCTCGTCCGATGTGACGTTGTCCTTGCAATCATTGACTCCGTTGCAAACCTATTGTCAAGATGCGATTCTTTGAAATTTTCTTTTAGACTGTTCTCTTTGATTTTAATAATTAATTTCGAATTTTCGATCAGAAACGAATTAAAGGAAAATGGACTACGGATCAAGAATCAAATCAAAAACTGAAGATGTTAACTGATCTCAATTACCTAACTCGCAAATAGACAATAAGGTTCAATTGGATCGCTGAACATTGTAATTAATTTTTGGAATTTTGCAGTTTTGGAAAAAAAAAATTTGAAGATTTTCCAATTGTTTCTAAATAAAAAAAAGACATGAAGATTTTTCGATTGTAATGGCTAAGTTTCAATAGTTCCTAACTTCAACATCAATATGGCTTGTCAAAGATGATTCTAGATTGAAAATATGATTTAGTAACCTGAGCTTGTGGTATGCATCGATAATTGGCACAAGTGAATTCGCCAGCGGCACAGGGCGGATAGATGCATCCTTCCTCGTCGCTGCCATCTCTGCAGTCATTCTCGTGATCGCATTTCCATGTTTTGAAGATGCAGCGACCGTTGTTGCAGCGGAATTCGTTTGGACTGCACGAGTGATAGGCGCAGTAATTGGTATCCTCGTCGGAGCCATCGCCGCAATCGTCATCGCCGTCGCAGGCCCACATTCGAGAGATACAGCGGCCGTTTCGGCAGGCAAATCTGTCACTGGCGCAGGTTACGTTTTTGGAGACACACATACGATCCTCGTTGACCAATCGGCTGTTGTCGTCGCACTTGCATTCAGCAGTTGATTTTGGACCTGGGTGGCAGGACTGATCACATCCGCCGTTGCTGATGTTGCAAGGATTGACCCTGCAGCGTTGCCGATCGGCCGAATAGACGTGAAGATCCCGCGGCGAGTCCTCCAATCTCTTGACCAGTTCGAACTTATCGGCACCGGTGTATTTTTCGGCTCGGTAAACACCCCGCAGCTGAAGATCCGTCCAGTAAATGTGTTCACGGAATACCGTTATCGCGAATGGATAAATCGTCGCGGTAACAAGAACTTCACGATTTTTACCCTCGAGATCAGAACGCTCGATTTTTTCTCTTACAGCATCGGTCCAGTAAAGCATGCGCTCGTCGTAATCTATAGCCAAGCCGCTAGGCTGCGATAAGTTCTTATCGATGATAGCTTTCTTTAGTGAGCCGGCCATCGTGGTACGGAATATCTTGCCCGAAGTGCCGAAACGGCCCCAGTCAGTAAAGTAAAGATAACCGTAGCAGGGATCTACGACGATGGCTCGCGGTCGATCCACCCGAGCAATCATTACCAGGTCCGAGCCGTCGATGTTCATCGCGTATATGCTGTTGTTGGACGAGTCAGTCCAATAAACCTTCTTTTGGGTCCAGTCGTAGGAGATACCTTCGGGATTGATGCCTTTGCTGACGAGAGTGTGCATGTCCATGGTGGATGGATTATCGGCCTGCATCCACGCGATCTTAGCCCAGGGCCTTATCTGGGTGAAGAGTAATTTTTTGTCTTCGTAATCGAAATCAACGCCAACGACATTGGTCAGATTGCCGACTGGCTTGAAGGGCACATTGGTGGAATGCGGGTCAAGATTGATAGCGCGTATCTCTGTTCTCGTCGCGAATACCAAATACTCCTCGACGTTTTCGCACTTCCGACGATCAGCCGAAAGTTTACCAGTTGCACAGTCACATTTCGGGTCCGATTCAGCCGGATAAGCGAAGCAAAGCTGCTCGCAACCGCCATTCGGTATTTTAGCGCAAGGATTATTATCGTCCATGGGCTGACTGGCCTTATCGTAAATCGCGATGTCGCGAAGCTTTGGCAAATTCGTTCTCAGCTGCGTGGGCAGGCTTATGTTGCCGGGTAACTTGCTGGCTTTAAAAATGGTCATAAGGTTTCTGTCGACCCAGTAAACTTCCGAGCCGAAAACTGCGACGCCCATTGGATTCGGCAAGTTTCGTCTTACGACCTGTTGGTTGCCGCCTGACCAGGAGACCTTTTGTATCATATCAAGCTTCGAATCGACCCAGTAAACGTCGTGGGTCAACGGATCGATCGTAATGTCACGAGGTGTACTGATGCCTGATGTGACCATCGGCAGCCAATTGCTGCCATCCAAATTAGCTTTACCGATTCTGGGGTACTGACCATAATCGATCCAATAGAGCATCCTCTTTATCGGATTGACCGCGAGTTCCCTGGGTGTATCGGCAGTTGTCTTGACGAGAACCTTCCTATCGCTTCCGTCCATACGACACACCTCGACGTAATTGTCATGAGGAAACACGTTGGAGAAATAAAGATTTCCGGCTATCCAATCGATGGTCAAGCCTCGAATGCCGTTTGAGCCAATGCCATATTTTATTACGGGCTGGAGTTCCGTGCCATTGGGACGTATGCGGAATATTCCGTTCCATACTCCACGATTGAATTCCACCCAGTATATCCAGCTCGCCGCATAATCGACGTCAACGTGGAGTATGTGATGTCCCGTGCCTGTTATCGGCACCATCGCCTCTTTGGCGTCCTCGAGGCTGTACCCGCGGGCAACATCTAGTTGCGAAACGACGGCGAATGTTTTGAAGGCCTCGCACTTCGTTTCGCTGATCTTTTTGTATTCCATTCCGCAGGCGCAGACTCGCGTACCACCTGCGGAGGGTAAACATATCTGTTCGCAGCCGCCGTTCATGAAAAGACAGGGATGCGATCCGCTGACTCGTTTCTTGTAAATGACCATTGTCTTTAATGAGGAATCATTGTCAACGATGGTCATGGGATTCGAGCCATCTGGTAGGTCGACCCTCTCAATCTTGTCGTACTTCGGGTCAAGATAGTACAGCTTATTATCATGAACCGCCAAAGCTTTTGGCAATGATATACTATTGACTTCGGACAAAATGGTCTTTATATTCTGACCGTCAGTCGTCATGCTCTTGACGAAGCTTGGATATTGCGAGCTGAAGTAAATCATTTTGTTTGGTATATCGATGGCTATGGCCTCGGGCAAGTTGACGTTTTCCACGAGTATAATAGAGTTTGTACCGTCCATATTGACCCGGGCTATTTTGACGGGCACGCCGAAGCCGCCCTCGTCAACCCAGAATATGTGACCCTCTATAGGGTCGACGCACATTGATTTTGGCTTCGCGACTGATGATTTGTTGCCGTCGTTCGCGAGGACAATCGTCCTGTAACGATTTTCACCGTCGACCTTGATCGCCTCAATGTTCGAGGCGTATTTATTGCCGATGAACAAGTTTCTGCCGAGCCAATCGAAAGCCATCGTCGACGGTGCTCCAACGATGCCCGTGTCGCCAGCTGGATTTGGGAATTCCGTTCGGTTACCACCCTCATACAATATCGTGTAAATCGTGCCATTCTCATCGTCACCGTCCTTCTGCTGGAGCCAATAAATCGTACGATCTCGCCTGTCATAGTCGATGACTGTGCCACCTTCGACGCCGACAACCGGCCATATGTAACCGGCTCGACTGTCACTGGGCGTCAACGAAACATCGACAATCTGCGATCCCCGCAGCACCATCAGATAAGGCGTCTCGTCTTCGACGCAGCGTCCGTTCGTCAATAATTTCCAACCAGCGAAACACTTGCAGCTAAAGCCTTCCTTGTTGCTTGGCGATAGGAGACAGACGTGTTCGCATGAAGCGTTCGCGCACGGATTTGGTGTTATCTGCTGAAGAACTGGATGATGGACGTGGATCGAGAGCGGTTGAGATATCAAATGTGACACCACAGTCTGATTAGTGCCGTGGAACTTGTGGGCTGATAGAACCCTGTTAAGTTGGCGATCAGTCCAATACATGATGTCCTCGAAGAGGGTCAGTGAATGAGGATGAAGAAGATAATGCGAGCTGGCAAGTACTTGAACTCGGCCGCTACCATCATAGAGACAAGTGTCAATGAAATCGAGCTTGCTGTCGGCGAAGTAGACCCTCTTGTTGGCGATGTCAAGGGCCAGGCCGTTTGGCCAATAAATTTTGGTACTTATGATAGTCGAACGATTCGATGCATCCATACCGATTCTCTCGATACGAGGATTTTCACCCCAGTCTGTCCAGAACAACCATCTCGCATCGGGGCCTGGATCGAGGCACATGCCACGTGGTTGCGTTATATTTTCTTTGACAAGTACCATTCTGTTCCGGCCGGTTTCCTCGGCAACTTCGATCGTATTGAGCTTCGAATCGAGCCAATACAGTTTCTTGTTTATCCAATCATAAGCTAGCCCTTCAACGAGATCAAGACCAGTTGACACGACATCCTGCGGATCACCACCTCTCTCGAGTCGCGATATCTTCTTCAACTTCATGTCCGACCAGAATATCGTGCCGGTGTGCATATTACTCGCAGTTGCGACAACGTTCTCAACGTTTATCGGCACCCTCTCGAGCGCCTGATCCTGAAGATCGGCTACAAGAATGGTGTGTCTGTTGGATATTATCAGGAACGCTGCGGTTCGATTGTAAGCCTTGCACGTGCGGTTGTCGAGTTCGAGGGTGTAACCTTCCACACAGCTGCAGGCAAAGCTGCCTTTGGTATTCGTGCAAGTTTGCGAGCAACGCCCGGGCGGATCACACTCGTTGAGATCATCACAGGTGTAACGATCCTCCGAGAGTTCCTCGCCTGCGGGGCATATGCACTGGGCTCCCAGTGGCGTTTTAATGCACTCGTTGCTGCACAGACCGGCCTGATGTGCGCACTCGGCAAGATCACAGCCGGGACCTTCATCGGCTCCGTTCGGGCAATCAAGTTTTCCATCGCAGACGCTCGTCACGTTAATGCAACGATCGGTAACATTCGGGCATTTCCACTGATTAGAGTCACACTTGAAGGGCGGTGGTCCGCAGGCGTGGAGCAGAGGATCTTCGTCGGAACCGTCGCCACAGTCGTCCTTGCCGTCACAAATGTAAGTCTTGAAGACGCACGGCTTTTCAGTCGCGTATTTACACTTGACGTAACCGGGCTCGCACGTCACGGCCGTTTGAGAGCATGATGCCGGCTCGTCGGATTTATCTTGGCAGTCATGCATCCGGTCGCAGTACCAGTTCTTCGGTATGCAGACACCGGTGCTTACGCACTGAAATTGCGTTTCGGGATTGCACTCGTCGGGTTCGGGTTTGGGACAACCGATCTCGTCCGAGCCGTCGTTGCAGTCGGACAGCCCGTCGCATCTGTAAGAATCGATTATGCAAGTCTTACGATCGTGGCAGGTAAACTGAGTGCTGAGACAGGTGACTGGTGGACAATCCTTTTCGTCCTGGAGATCGAAGCAGTCGTTGTCACCGTCGCAGACCCAAGACTGTGGTATGCAGTTGCCGGTTTTTGGGCAAGTGAACTGGAAGTAGGAACACGTTTTGGCTGCGCAGAAGGTGCCTTCGTCAGAGCTATCACCGCAGTCGTTTTCCGAGTCACATTTCCATGAGGCGGGAATACAACGATTGTTGTTGCAAGCGAACTGACTCGCACTGCAGGTCACATTAGGACAGCCAATCTCGTCACTGTAATCACCGCAGTCGTTTTCCGAATCGCAGTGAAATGTTATCGGCACGCAGTGGCCCGATTTACACTGGAACTCATTTGTCCGGCAGGTCGGTTTCGTGCAATTTTGCATTTCATCGCTGTTGTCTAGACAATCGTCGTCGCCGTCGCACACCCAAGACTGCGGGACGCAACGTTGATTGGCGCAGGTGAAATCCCATGTGTTGGGGCAAGCCTGGACCGGCGGTTCGGAGACCGGGTCGGATGTGCACTTTCCGCCCTCGATCAATCTTTCCCCGTAGGGACAGCCGCAGACGTGCTCCAGTCGTGGTCCGCCATAACGGTTCGTCGTATTTTGAGGTATTGCGAAGCAGAGCTTTTCGCAGCCACCATTGTAGGTAACTG
Source organism: Mesochorus sp. PSUC_FEM 10030011 (assembly GCA_018906735.1). Lineage (NCBI taxonomy): Eukaryota > Metazoa > Arthropoda > Insecta > Hymenoptera > Ichneumonidae > Mesochorus > Mesochorus sp. PSUC_FEM 10030011. The sequence goes on along the minus strand of JABMBV010007449.1, from coordinate 3,641 downwards.
CACAAGGATGATCGAGCGTTGGGGCCTGTATCTTACTGCTGAATATCTTGACGCCGTAGAGACGATTCGTCGCTGGCTCATGAACCAAAATGCTCTCCTGCTCGCCGGTCTCCTTGTTCAAGCGCATTATCGCGTCGAGACGCCAGTCCGTTATGTACATCCAATTGCCGTGGATTGCTATCGAGAACGGATGTTTTATCAGTCGGGAATGGACCGTTTTGACGTCACCACCGTCGAGGTTCGAGTGCTGGACGTGATCGAGGAGAGCATCGCACCAGTACAACCGATCTTTTTCGAAATCAATGGCGAGTCCGTTGGGCCAGCCGAGCACGAGATTTTTGAAGACGACGAGGTTTGAGCCGTCGGCATGAGCTCGGCTTATGTTGGCCGGACGATCCCACTCGGAAAAGAATATGTAGCCGTGATTCGGATGGATGACTATTGCTCTCGGTCTTTTGAGATTCTTCAGAAGAGTTCGACGATACGTAACGTTTCTCGTTGACAGAACGTTCAGGGTGCCCTTGCGTGAATCGATGTAGTAAAGGTTCTTCGCCGCCCAATCGACCGCTAAACCTTCAACACCTTCGTTCTGGCTCGCCAAAACAATCTCGCGTCCCGTACCATTTTGCCTGACTCGATAAATAACGTCCTGCAGTACGTCGCTGTAGTAGATGTACTGGTCCAGGGCATCGTAATCCAAGCCTACGAACCTTGCTCGCCTGGACACTATCGGAAGTATCGCATCGCTGAAACCCTCCATCACTGGATCGAGGACCCGTCCCTTGATGAAACGCTGCTGTGAATACATCAGAAACTCCTGGACCTTGAAGCAGTTCCGTAAATCGTCGGCCAGCCGCCAACCGATGTTGCAGGCACACCGATAGCCCAGACCAACCTCGCGACCACCCGCTGCCGTCACTATACACATGTGTTGGCATCCGCCGTTGTTGTTGCCGCAAGGGTTCTTCACGTTGCCAGCCGACTGGACCAGCGGATGCAGAATTTTAACAGCTTTTGTGTCACGGGTTTTAAAGAGCGTCTGAATCGTGTATTCACCTTCGAACTTGTCCATGCTCATCAACGCCTGCTTCATCACGTCCGACCAATAAACTCGATTCTCAAACACCGCCAGTCTCACTGGCGCCGGAAGCTGCAGGCCCCTCAACACCATTGACCTCTTGCCACCCTCGTAATCCGCCGTTTCAATGTAATCGAGCAACGAATCACACCAATAAATTCTCTTCGTCACCATGTCCACCGTCACACCGACTACGTTGTAAGCCGCCTCCGATATCACTGGAAACGTTGACGTGCCGTCCATGTTCGCTCGCAAAATTTGCTTGCTGTCCGCTATGAACATCACACCCACCGTTGGATCCAGCGCTATGTCAGTCGGATTCGTCAAGTTTGAATCCAACGCTATACCGTGGTAACGACCGTCCAACTCGAACACGTCTATCTTCTGTACCATCGAATCCACCACGTATAACTTGTAACCGATGAAATCAATCGCTATCGACACCGGTGACCACGCACCCGGCAACGATATGTCCACGTCCGATGCACTCTCGCTCCCGTGCTTCGTCAACGACTGCGAATGAATCCGTCGTGTCTTCACGTCACTCCAATACAACACCCCTGCCGTATACAAATAATCTATTCCACTAGCACCCGTCGTATTAGCTATTATCTGACGATTTTCACCCGTAGAATCCATCTGCCATATCGCGGTACCCTGCGCTAACAAAATCTCTAACAACTCTGGCGAATTTCGAGCCCGACACTTGTTCACACCGAACATCACGTAACCCGGTGCACATGAACACCTGTACGAACCCTCCGTGTTCTCACATAACTGCTCGCAGAATCCCCATTCCGCGCACTCGTTCCTGTCTGCAATTTAAATCACGCCTAATTGTTTATCATCGTTTTTTAATCATCTAGAGACGCCGCAGCGTCTTGAAGATAAGTATTAAAAAAGCATTTTGCAAATGGTGTCAAGCGTCTTGCGTATTAAATGAGATGATGATTTATTACATTCTGACTGGGTTTTTTAGAATTTAACACTCTGGGTTAACTAATTTTGATGGGGAGTTAACGGTTTGTGTTAAATATAGAAAAATAGGATAGATGAGTATGCATTTTTTCATTTCAAATTCTAACAGAGGGAACTTGAACTGCTAACACTCGGTTAAAATGAGTTCACACGTAATTGAGCTCTAAAAACTGGGCCTCTAAGGAACAGTTTAATATTAAGGTTTGAAGATACAAATAGACAAAAAATCAATTTTTATTATAATCGAAATGCTTGATAAAAATTTTAGCAAATCCTTCTGTGGGTTATTTTTTCATGTTCTTGATTTAGAATAAAAATTATATAATGCAATTTTAACATTATTGTAAAATATGATTCTCACCTATACATAGAGTCGAATCGTTGGCCATAATTCGTCCCTCAGGACAATAGCACATTCCACCGGTCAACGATGCCTGACATCTGTACCCACAGTCCAGACTGTCGCATAAACTTGTGGCTATAATAACAAATGAAAGTGGTTTTTTTTTTTAATAAATTTAAATTAAATGAAAAATAATATCAAAATTGTAATTGAATAATTGAAATATCGGATTTTGAAACTCACAACAAGCTGAAGTCTCGTCGGAACCATCAGCGCAATCGGGTTTTCCATCGCAAACTTGTGATTTTAATATACACGTTGGTTTTCCATCTGGGCCCTTCGGACACGTAAATTTATTTTCGCCGCAAGTAGTCGTGAGGCAAAAATTTTCGTCCAAACCGTCCTCGCAGTCGTTGTGACCATCGCACTTGTATGCCCGTGGTATACATCGTGAGTTCGTGCATTTGAACTGATCGGCCGAACATTCCGGAAAATCTGTCGATATTAATAATTTTTTTTTTTAATTTCAATAATTTTCAAAAAATTGATTTAAATAATAAAAAAAAATTCAATCGATTGAATCACAATTTCGCTTTTGAATGGACATTTTTAACATTCCCTTAAAAAATTTTCAATAAATTTTACATAATTTTTTTTTGTTTAAAAAATTATATTACGTACTGCAATGTTCCTCGTCGCTGTTGTCGCCACAATCGTCTCGATGATTACATCGTGCCGATTGTTCGATACAGCGCTGAGTCGAGTTACATCGAAACTGATCGAGCCTGCACGGTGGCTTCAACGATGTACCACAACCCTCCTCATCTTTGCCATTTCTACAGTCGAGATAACCGTCGCATCTCTTCTGCTTTGGTATACAATGCTCAGGACTTGTACCGCTACATTTGAAGTCGTCCGTTTGACACTTCCTGTAAACTAGTTGGTAAACAGATTTTTTTTTCAATAGATTGTAAATAATTATCAGCGTAAAAAATAAGTTACATTTAAAAAATAAGAGCAGGCAGACATTTTTTTCTACACACTAAAGTTTTGTATAGAATTCGAAGAAATGTGAGAAAATCGTAATAGCAAAAAATAGAAATTTTTTTTCGAATAGATATAATTCATTTGAATATTGGAACATTTGATTGAATGATTGAATGATGGAACGGTCATAAAAAGTTAGTTACCAACTTGGTTTTAATGAAATAATAAGACAAAAATAATATTAAAAAAAAATTA
>JABMBV010007438.1:0-10254 GCA_018906735.1 Mesochorus sp. PSUC_FEM 10030011 | reverse complement strand
TAGTTATATGTACGAGCTACGTGGGTCCTCTTTTCTCTTACCACCCCGTCTCGCCATTCGTGAAATTCCCGGATAAACTAATTATCCCTGCAACGACAGCGAGAGAGGCGTTCTCGCGACAACCTTTCAACAGAATTCTCGTCGTTCCCAGACCCAGCTCGGTAGTCCTCCACCGTCACATTGGGCCGTCGTCTCCCCCTCCCCCCCCCAAACCCTGCTGCGGAAAGCATCACGAACGCGAGCTTTTCGCTCGAAAAGAAAAAGCTCTCGGGAGTAATGAAGGAAATTGCGTGGGAGTGTCCAACGATAATCTTGTGGAGAGTCTTGATCTCGCTTTAGTTGGAAAAATCTGTAATTGGCCGTGCGGTAAGCGGTAGTGAGAGCTCGCGTACAAGGGTCGAAAGGAAGCAGGTTGAAAAGATCTTTTTTCGAGCGTGTTTGGGGCATACAAGTGTGATGACGTTAACTTACACGTTGCTAGAACCCTCCACGACGTCGTTGTACTCCGAATCCGTGCTGTAATCCTCCACTTCAGTCTCTCCTTCCTCCCCGTCCACTTTTCCACCTAGAATCAATAAAAAAAAACCAGAAATTTATGTTAATTTGCTTTCTTCAAAATTGCTTTGAATTTTTTAATGTGCAAGTTTCTAATTAAAAATACGACTGATCATTCATTTTTTCACTGCTAATTGTTCCATAAATGCATAAATTGTTATAGCTAGAGTACGAAACGATTTTTTCAAAATTTTCAAGATTTCATAGCGTATCCGAAGGAACTTTTTTATTTGTTTTTAATCCGATGAACTACTGCGCGTAACAAAAGATGTAAAGGGCGCAACGATGGGGACCTTTTTTGCGGATTAATACGGATCTTTTATACTTATGGTACTTATTCTATGGAACGAACGTTGAGCACGAGTGCGCGAATGCAACGACCGTAATGACACGCGATTCTCGTGGTACTTCTCCCATTGTGAATTTAAGAGGGCTCAGAAAACGACTCCACCGGAACACGATCTACCGTTAGCACTCGAGGTAGTCACGGTTCTTGCAGCTTTTCCCTCTCAGATAAGCCGCAATGCCACAGTAGTTGGTTACTAAATTAATCAAATATTAACTGATAGTACTATATGACCTCGAATGAAAAGATAAATTTCCTGTTGAAAAAGCTATTTACTCATAATCGTACAGCTTGAATGTTTTCTGTTGTAAATTTTTCATGTGTGCAGCATTGAATTTTTGGAAAAAATTCTGATGAATACGTAATCAGCGAAAAATTGTCATATTAAAAGGCATTTGAAAACCCTCAAGAAGATTATTGAATATTTTGGTAATTATGCAGTTTAGCATCTTTGATTTAAAATTAGGGACTAACATCCTTTTTGTTATTTTCTCTTTTAATACAAAAATTATCCAAATTGTTGAACTCTGTAATCTTCTGAAAATTGGAAAGAAAAATATGCCCTTTTGTTTTGTATTTCATTCGTGCGAAAGACTGTAAGAGGAAAACATATATTTTTTTAAATTTGGTGACTTTTCAAAAATATACGTTTTATGTTGATATTTACGGAAAAATAATTTCCATTTACATGGTACAATTGCTTTGGATAACAAAATTGTCGAAATATTAGGTTTTCCTGATTGTATCTTTGAAGAAAAATATCGCGTCCGTATAGGAACATGCGAATTGACATGGACAAATAGCGTTTGGTAAACGGGCCGTACAGTTCTCGCGAGTGTATACAGTATTTCGCCTGTGGCCCTTTCAAAATACATGAATGGTCAGAAACGCAATGTGCCCTGGAAACAATGAGCGAGAAAGCTTTACTCGTGACCGCTTCGTGGTGGCTCTTCAAAGTTTGGTAGTATTAGAAAACAAGGGTGGACGAGAAACCACATTTGCCCTTCTGTTCGCCCTTTCCATCCGCACACACTATAGAGCTTGGAGCACGAAATTAATCATTCTTTTACGAACTCTCTTCTTCGTAGCAGCACACCTCTCGTCTCTTTTCATTTCCGCTTTTATTCGCTTTTCATTATTTTACGCTTTTTTTTTCAAGAGATAATCATAATACTGAACTAAAAGCTTTATCGTCTCCAATAAAAAATTTGTCTGTTTTTCCAAATTTTTATCATAATTTTTTTCGAAATTGTACTTTTGGCAAAATTAGGGTTATTTGAAAACTGAGAGAGAGCAAGGATCAGGAGTCCTTTGCGTGACGAGCATCGACGAGCACTATAGATCGTAATTGAAGTTGGCCACTTTTCCCTCTCATTTGTAACCCTCTCTCATAATGAGTAATTTTTTGTGAAGGGTTTAATATCGGGCTTCTCCCTCTCTTTCTCTTTTTCTGTCCTCAAACCCTTAACTCAAAGAGCTCCCCGCAAAAACTTGGCCTATGTATGCGCTTTCTCATCTCACTTCAACACATGGATCGTGCTCTGTAATATGAAAAGCGATCCTTTACAGAGAGCAGTGGCGTATGTAGGCTCCGAGCCAAGACTTTAATAAGGGTGGTTTTTGAGGACTCACCAAATGGCCGCTATCAAACGACCCCTACATACTTGACGCGACGCGCGGTCATATTGGCACAAAGCGTTGGTAGAACAGGTGCCAAGATGGCTGAAAGAATTTGTGAGCATAAAAAAAAAGTCGACATAATAAAAAAGCCAGTGGAAAATATCTTCGTTCTCATCATATGTATATATATGTATACAGTCGAGTTTTTCCTCTTTATACTTTCGACGAAAAATTTACTGCGTCGTTTCTCCTCGCCTTCTTCTCGAATATTACATTTTTTTTTATCGTATATATATTTTTTCTCTATCGCCCAAACGGTGGTTTCTCCTCCCGTTCGCGCGAGCTGAAAATATCTCGAGTCTAAGTATATAACGCGTATACTCGTGTATATATATATATATATACACATGTATATTGAAGAGGCGAATCCATTTTGGCCCTAATAAGATGATTACATCGTTCCCCTTTATTTATTTTTTCACCGTTACGAAATTATTACCCCATATAAACGCTTATAAAAAAAAGAAAAAAACAAAGTAAGCTTCAGGTTCATTACTTTGAAAATTAATATCAACGACAAATAACTTCGTAATTCAATTACGCAGGAAGATTCTCGCGGAGAATGGTATAATTGCGATACAGTAATATAAGTATTGTATTCAAGACCCTACTGAACCGAGTCACGAAGTTCTCGAGTGTACTCTCCTCGCAGACTGTTTTCTCGTGTACACATACACGGATAAAACGCGTATATACCATGCCGTGTATGCATATTTCGGATGTTACGTAAGCAGAGAAGTACCTAACGTAAGTGTATACGTGTGCGTTTCACTGGTGGTTGCACACCGCGTGCAAACTTGAGTTCGCCAACTATCCCCTGCGCACAAGGGGCAATATCACAGCAGAGCGTTGTGCATTCGTTTCGTCCCAGAGCGCGCGTAATTATCGCGGGTAATTGCGGGGATATGGTAAAAGAGGCGAGAGGTGAAGCGAAAAGGGTGGTTGCAGAAGTCGCTGGCGGCGGTTGAAAAGAGAAAGAGAGAATGCGAGAGTAAAAGCGAAAGTTGGCGATGAGGGAGGCTGCGAGAAAGTGAGATATGCTGCTGCTGGAGGGTTGAAGGAGGGACGCGACAATACGGAGACTCTCTCCTACATAACCCCCGCGAGTTTTATGTACATATACACATTGTGTATATGACTGTGTTGCCTAATTTGAAAGTAGTTCTGACGCGGTGTACTCGCGAAGCTTACTCGCGTTGAGTGGGTAATCTTGTTTCTGGCAGTTGCACACGGATTTTCCTTTCCAAACCTGGCACGGAAATTCACTCCCTAGGGATTGCCATCTCGAGGTACCAACTCCCATGCAACCAAAAACCAACATCGGGACCTGAATTTGTCCAATGAAATTATGCGTATACACTTCCGCGGGAGACTATATATGCGCCCCGGCAAAACAAGAAAATGTATGTGTACTTTAGATCGGCAGGTATACATTTAAGGGTGCACGAAAAAGAAGTGAAGAAAGAAGTTTATAGCGAGGGAAAACTTTCGGGAAAGCGATCGAAACATTTGGAGAGGTAGAAAAAGAGGAGCTGCGTGTGCTCGAAAGCACAGAAGGGCGGGCTGGTCTGGGTGTGAAACAAAGTTTTGTTTATCGGCAAGTACTCTCGTCGTCGTAGTGAGAACTAATAAAGGAGCGAATGAAAGAGGAGAAAAGTTGTTCGAATGTTTTTTATTAAGGTAGATATACAGTATTATATATATCTTGCCATTGAAGATCTTTTTGAATTTTTACTCACAATTTAAATACCAATTTGAATATTATCATTGCATTCTTTAGTTATATGAATGCGCGTATATATATATTATTTAGATTGTGGTGATATGATTTTTTATTTATTTTTTATTTATTTAGAATTGAAGCTTTTACAATAATATAAAAATAGAAGATTAATTATCCGATGGTTCAATCAAGATTCAATAAAATTGTATTTATCGTTGTAATTAGTTGATGAATTTTATTTTAATAAATCTATCATTTATGCAACTTCTATGCTGATATTGTATAGAAAATGATCTGAGGAGTGCGTAGTGATCATATAAGCCGTAGTCGGAACATAGAGATCACTGACACATGTCAATAATCGTTTCGTATTTCCAATGTAGAATATTTTGTATTGTGAATTCCGCACAAGTTTGTTATCGTCTGTAATAGAGAAAAGAGTCATAGTACAGCGACCCGTAAATTCTACTGGGATTACACGTGACGAAGGTTAACAATGCGAATAGAAGGATCGTACGATACATCGGCGCCCATATTACGTTTATCGGAGCGTGCATAAGCCCAGGGTGAAAATGGGGGAAAAATACGAAATATCGTGGAACGAACGATACGATGACGACCCTCTATATACACGCTATTTTTTTTTTCTTCTTTTTTTCTTCTCTTAGTGCTATGATGTTATTCCATGTATGATATTCGCATATATGCATACATAAAACGAGAATTTTCTATAGCTTTGACCGCTTTACGTTCATAGTCAAGGAAAAAGAATAAAAATTCACATGCATGATGGGAATTTGTATCGGAAGTATTGAGGGATCGGTGGACACCAGCTCGAGCATAAAGAATTGAGAATACGAAAGAGTGAGAGTATCATGAAGACGAGAACAGGAGAGGAACACGTTGGGAGGAGTGTGGAGGAGATGAGAAGGGGGAAGGAGAAAAAGTACCCCATCCGGGACAAGTGTCGCCCTGGTAACGTCCCTCGTAAAGCCGGGCACCTTCAACATCGGCACGTCTGTGTGCGAACTGTCTCCACATACTGTTCTTTTTTATATAAATACTATAACTTGTACTTATAACGTGTTACGATTGGCCTATTATATATCGAAAAAATGTGTCCACTTATTGTGAGTAAATTGTATTTTAATTGTCTGGAAAATGTTTAGAGAATGTGAGGTAAATGTTGAAGTAATAATTCGTTTGAAATTATCACTGTTGAAAATTTTTAAATACTGATTTTGTGGCCTCTTTATTATACAATAGAGTGCACGGCATCCACTAAATTCACAATTTTTTTTAAATAATTCGACATCGAGACAATATCGCGTTTCCTGATCAGCAATTGCCAGGAAGCGTTGGATAAAAACGGATACAAATGTTATTGAGCCTATAAATTTTGTTTAATAGCACCAAAACCTTTTTCCATTTGCATCTTAAATTTGTGTTACTTTGTTCAAATAAATGTGTCTGTGTGTATGCAAGGTACAGCACCACTTCACAAAAGAACCGACGAGCTTATTGGGCTGTGGGCGTTTTTTTCAGTTTTCTTTTTGGTAGATATCAGAGAAGATGGTACACATAGAGAGGGCAGTCCTCTCTGCAATCCTTTGGTGCATGAGGGAACCAATCAAATCGAATGCTTTTGTGCCGATGGTCGTCGGATTCTCCGCTGAACATGGTCGCACTTGGTGCTTTTTTCGTTTTCTCCTCTATATATATATACACCAACGTATACGAGTTTTTCGTTCCAGAAAGATTTTACCCTCGCTTCGAGGTTCTTTCTCTATACATATATAGATCGTAAAATTGATACACTCATACTTGAAATCTTTGATTCGGAACCTTTTTGTTCCATTTTTTTGGCTCAACAAATGAACTTCATTTATCTCTCTTTTTTATTTGGTGAGAATTCAGTTTCGCAGAACTCATAATATAGTATAGTGAACGTACAAATATACCCCATAAAATACGACTGAAAATAAGCATAGTACATTTATAACTGACAAAAAGCTGTTAAATAAATTGAAATATTATCGAGCAGCACACTTTGTATGTTGTTCACTATTTTCTAATGGTATTGTCGGTTAGTTTAGTGCTCGTTCTATTTGTTATCCAATAAACTGCAACTGATATCATGAGGGTTGGATTTGGGTTTTTCGGGTTTGAATTTTTGATGAGGGTGGGGTTTGGATTTTTCGATTTTTGGTAGATTTTTAAGTTAAAACATCGATTTTTGTGAAATCATTCAGAGCTACCCTTTTGTGGTTTTTGTCAATAGTTGAGATGCCACCATGGCCTCGAGAATTGGGGCACCCCAATAAGTGTCCAATTACATTCTCTAGATCTCGATAAAATCTTCAAAAATGTCCTTTATAAATCATAACAGGTCAATTTGAATCGAAATCATAGCCAGTAAAATATTCGGGATTTTAGAGGTAGATAAATGAGAAATTCAAATCATTAAAATCAAATAAAGATGGAAAAATTAAGAATTCGAAAGGGAGAAAAAAAGGATAGAGAAAAAGGGAAAAGTTTCTGGCACTGCGTCTTGCGGCAGTCCGATGCCCCTAAGGGTTCGATGGAGTATCAATGTTCGAAGAAATAAGGGTAAGCCGCTCTCAGTGAACATTTCACCATTCATCGTGATGCCTAGGGTAATGCGGTCTCTGGATACTCTGTATATCGATGTACAAATCTATACGTATATATTGTACTTTCATTTGAAAAGCCGTAGCAATGCGCTCTGGCTTGAAAGTTCACTAGGTTGAGGAACCCACGACGGCAGGGCTTGTTCGAGTTCAGTTCTTGGAGTTGATGCCCGGGAGAGAGAGAGAGAAAGAGAGTTCGATACTCTTATACTCCAAGTAGCGAACGTTGGCCCGAGCACAGTCACCGGTATATGTACGGGGTATACCATGCGTTTCCATCGATACTAATCGATCGTGGTACCAATAAAAACGCGATACTTCTAATTGTGACATTTTTCTGAACAATCTGAAACTTTCCAGATACAGTTTCAACTCGACATTTCGTTATGTTAAATATCTCAGATTATATGAACGAATATTAAGTCAAATAAACGAAATAATTAGTGGAAGGAATAAATTTAGCATTCATTTAACCAAATCAGCTGTTGGACGTATTTCACCTCACATTTGTTTGAGTTAGCAAAATTTTTTATCTGTGCAGATAAGAATATACTTACGATTAACAAAAAAAAAAAAGTATTATCCTTTTTTCACATGCGATCAAGCGCGTGGAATTTATCGCGGTAAAACTGCATCTAGATATGCTCCATAGAGTACGTACTACGTTTGTACGTAAATATATAACGATCAGGTGGACTTATACTTTAGAGTCGCGTGAGCATCAGGTATAGTCGAAGAAACATTCTATACATCACTCTGTGGGTTCCGTTGCTCATTGCCCACGTGGTCCGATAGACCGTAAGGTACGTTGGACACATGCACGAGACACGTATATAGAAATAGGAAACCATCAGAAGCACTTAGCGCACGCACGAGTATACGCAGAGGCACCCCATTCGCCACTTATCGTACAATGAGTCTCAGCGATCCTCGAGTGCTTTGCGGGAGAATAATAAAAGTGATAAATATAGTTGAAAGTGATAAAAAATGTTGTCGGGTCTTGTGAATATATATAAATAAATAACCGCAGAAGGTGACAAAGGGAAAAAAGATCTGTATACGCAGAGGTGGAATAATGTAGATCAATACACGTATCAGGAGCAATATGAATAACAATGTTTTTGTTGTGGAGGGAATAATAAAAGCGATTCCATTATTCAACCCTTTCTTTTTAGGCATTTGGGGCCGTCGCCATTTTGTTGAAAGTCTGGCAGGGTGTGGGACGAGGGGAGAGAGAAAGAGGGCTTGTGTCGACGAGAGGGTTACATGGAAACGGTTTTGGCGTTAAATATCCTGACAGCACATATATAACAAACCACGGGCGATCGCGAAACGTTTCCGGCACTCGCGACCAAGCGATTCGTCATGAGCTGTTCATCTATGGATATAGGACACAGATTGTAATATGTAATACGCAGTCGAGTATGGTGTACAAGAGAGCGCCCGACCGGAAGTCAACTTCGCTAACCCCCTCCTAACTCTGTGGTACATAATCATCCCCCAGCAACCTGACGACCGTTTCTGCGCACGTATACATACATACATATATATATATACGCGTTAATGCCATGCTATATTCTCTATATTGCTGTATGGTCGGTATTGTAATCTGGCATAATCGGAATGGCACCCCCTGTGGAGTAACGTGTTATAAGTGCTGGGGGGTTCCCGTTCTGTGGTCAAGTGTATAGGTGAGGTGTATACTTATGCACATACTCATTTGTATATATATATATATATATGTACATGCGCATACGTATAATATATACGCTATGTAGTAGCGATGTTGATGGGGTTGTAGAGCGGCCGGCAAACGTTGGAAACAGAAGGGTGCGTCACTATACACTCAACACTCGAGGGTTGTCAGAGGGAAGGAAGTTCCTTCACCCCTGCGCCTCCTCTCCCCGTCGCGGAACGAAATTCAGTTTTCAAACATTTAATCGGCGAGTAACAAACCGCGCGTTTCGAATCAAATTATGAATTGGATATGAAACGATGGGGTTGGTAGAACAAGAAGAGGCAATGAGGACGTGGGAAATCATATTGGTGGTGACACCCTGGTTGGATTTCTGGTACGTTACCAGTGCGGTATAAGCATGAGAATCACTTTTATAAAACGTGATTGGACGCTGCTGTCTATGGTGTAAAGTTGAAACGGAAAACATATCCCTCGGAACTGTTCAACAATGGCAAACTGTTCCCGCGCCTCAAATCTCCAGATTTATATCCAAGGATCGCTAAAAAGCTCACCACACCCTTTTTGTCCGCGGAAGATGAGCTTTTTGTCTCTCGAATGAATGAAGCGTAAAAGCGGATTCGCTAGTGTCGCCGATGTTAGAGTTAAATATAGCAAAGGGAAAGAAGTGGCGAAGAGAGAGGAGATTAACACACCGAGTGTACTGCGACAAAGTCCCGTGGCTTTTTACACCATGGAACAACAGAGGATACAGGCTGTCGCGGTGAAATGATTCATTGAGCTTGGGACTTAAGGTCCTCTTTCACTTCCCCATGGTGTACAGTTTTTAATCCTCCATGCAATGTCACTATGGTTACATTTGGATTTTTGTTTTTATTGTGAGATGCATTTTTTTTTTATTTTGGAAATTTGGTAGATTGCAAAATCATTTTACAACGTAATATCGATCAGTTGGTCTACAAATTTGTTTTGATATCAACGATATTTTTCCAATAATAACGCAGAGCTGTCTGATAAAACAAATGAAAAAAGTTGCACGTCTTCCATATTTTTTCAAACGGATTTGTTTACCAACCGTGATATCATAGTTCGAGAAAAATTCGTTCAACTGTCTCGTGTGTGCAAGATATTGGCTCGAGTTTCTTGCGTTACATGCACCTGGGTAAACCGGTATATATATATAACATATATCGAGCCTGTTATATACATTGATACCACATCCATATGCATATATATACATTGGGTTGTGTCTACACTGCAATTGTGGGCGTTATAGATCTCTCCAAGATTCAGTTACGGAACGATGTATATGCGCACCTGTGCTACGAATTGGAGGGCTTTGGAGCCACTATACAGATGCTCTAAATATAGCTATTGCTGACAGTCACGTGTTACTCACTATCCGTTACATGTTGCGAAGATTGCAGTTATATACAGATACGTATATACCTGTAAATACACGCAGTTATGTATGTGTATATATGAAAACGTATATATGCTTAGTATATACACAGTGCATTCTATGTTATATAACCTACCCAAAATTCAATCGTAATAGAAATAATGTTTTCCAATCATAATATTTGAAAAAATAAATAAATAA
>JABMBV010007427.1:0-18752 GCA_018906735.1 Mesochorus sp. PSUC_FEM 10030011 | reverse complement strand
ATATTATACAATTTTATCACATTTACTTGAATATTTAAAATTCAACATCTATCGTAAAATCCTCAAAAACAAATTATTATTCGGTTTTTTAGAACAAGGTGTCTTCTCAACCATCACAAACCTCTTTTAACCTTCCAGTCATACATTTTTCTATTCAGTACTTTGGCTTGAATTTTGTTGTTTGGGGATTTTTGGAGTCATTGATCACAAATCCATAGTCAAAGTTCTAGAATTAGTAAATCCAAGATAGTGCATACCATATGGAGGATGGCAGCAAAATTGGTTCAATATTTGGATTCTAAGATGAACATTTTTTAGCTGGGACTCTGTAGGAGATCCATAATAATTGAAAGGATTAAATACCACTGGCGATCAAACTGTAATTAATCCCATATATATCGACAAATTTTGTAATTGATAAAAAATGCTTGAGCAGATTTCTTCTCATATACTCGCACAAATCTTGTCAAGTTATTTGAAAAAAAATCACTTCTTCCTTAGTGAAGATTTACTATTCGACAAGTGCTTAGACCCATTTTTGGGAATATATAATTCCTGTATCAATAATAAAAAAGGTTTATAAGATTGAAATTTTCGAATTTTTGGTAATTTCGCTGTATATTAAAGTACGTGGCTGATCTCGATATTTCACATAAATTTGGACTTTAATAATTTGGCGTCGAGACGCTGCGGCGTCTCTTAATAAAATTTCGATCGACGGCTTACAGATAGATCAAAGTAAATCGAAGTGGTGGCTGATGATAGGCGGAATGAAAAGAGATACGGTATACGGGATAAAAAAAAAATGTTGAAATTGTCGGGAAAGATAAATGATCGTTTCTCGTGTACATGTGAAATTTGCCAGGGTTCGGTAGGCCTAAATAAAACGTTGGTATGGTATTGCAATATATAGTGTGACAGTAAAGTGGAGGAGTCGCTCTCGATGCTTGTCTTTCTCTCTCTCTCTCTCTCTCTCTCTCTCACTCTTTGGTTCCGTTTAGTTGGTACTATGGCGTGCTCGACGCTCCGGCAATGGCGTTTTAATTACAATCTGGCAGTGGACGCGAACGCGCGAGGAGAGCAAAGCGAGAGAGCGTTGAGCTCAGTTACCGAGTGACCCGGATAGACCGACTGGGAGGGAACGAGATAGAGAGCTTTTTAAACGAACGAAACTCTCTCGGGGCGAACACGGTAAAATCACGGAGACGCGCAGAGAATGGATAAAACGAGGAAGAGCCAAAAAGGAATTTTATATGTATAGTTGAACAGTAAATAGAAAAAAAAATAAAAAAATAAAAAATTCCATCTGACGCTTCAAAAATAATTTCCGGTCGATTGTGAATGTTTCGTTCGATCGTTGGTCAATTTCAACAAAAACGCCGCAATATAATCGTTTGTATAAGAAAATTCGAGAATTGCTACAGATTTCGATTGAAATTTCAAAAAAAAAAACTTCTGAAATACGTTACGTCTCTTGACGTCGAAAAATTTAAATTCCATTAGCATTTCGTGAATGGATTAGCTCTCAACGACAAAACTTCTTAGAAAAATTCGAAAAACAAATACTAATTAGCTGAGAAATTTCATTAATGAGTCGTGATGAGTGATATATTCGTCACTGCAGCAGGTTTCACGTCAGATATATATTCTCGAAATATCTGTGTTTCCGACAGTTACCGATAATATCCATTGAACGAATCCGTCTTTTCGTGGTCCCGGCCTAACCGCCGATAATTATAACACAATTAAGTGTTTGGGTGCCTCAAATTTCTTGAAATATCGCGTACGCGGGCTTATAATCAGATTACGCTGATTGGTTTCTCGCGCCTGGTTCGGTCTAACCGTAATACGTACACAGATGTATATGTTTCTCTGTGCATATTATATATATATGGATGCGCATGCAGTCGGTGACTGAATGACCAATCCTCCACAATGTGTGTATCATAAATTGCTGCTCGTGGCAGATCTCTGTCACGGGCCTCTCTGTGAGATACGCTCGAATGAAACTTGCCATAACGCATTGATATACATATATATATGTGTAATTTGTATTATATATGTATGCGTGTATATTTGTACATGTATATACGTAAGAGCACGTAAAATACTTGCACGCTATACATCAGCCAGCTCACGTGTAAACGGAAGCTCTCGTCTGGCTGGTAACCGGGCGCGACGCGGATATCTGCCGCGATATATATGTGCGAGAGGTTTGTCATCGTTTGTAGAAAAGGACATGGCCAACTATGCGCAAGAGAATCACAGTGAAAAAAAAGAAGCGCTAACAATGAGTGTAATACTCTTTGTTACATAGGACGTGCCTTGATTAAAATTACTATTAGAGATTGAGTTTAATTATAATCGAAAGAATATGATCGATATTTATTATAATTATAATAAATATCGCGTTCATTCTTGATCGACCACGAAAAAGGTGCAACTCTTGAAATATTAGAATAAACGCGGATATACTAATATAAAATAAAATATTAATAAACTGCGGAGTAAATGGGTTGACTTGATTGAACATTTGGACGTTGCTCTCTCGACCAAAACTGAACGTATTCCACATTTCAGCTGTAATTCGTATGGATTTGTTCGATGTCATTATTTTTATCTTTTCACTTTGAATACTTTCTTACTTGTTATTATCAATTTTTTTTAAACTTGAGTATATTGATTTTAAAAGCTAACATTATTTTATTCTCGATTAAATGTTAATTGAAAATTGGAATCGTTGGTGATTTATTGGAATTCATGATAAATTGTATATTCAGGTCAAGTGATCTCAAGTAATAAAGAAAAAAACGTGATAGTAAAAACTTTTTTTTTTTCAATCGAGGATTTAAAAAGTTTGTATTGCATTGAGGATTATTGTCGACGAAGTTGAATTCACTCCAGTGCATATTCTAGTACAGGATTTGTTTAATGAAAATCAAATTTATGTAGTCAAATCTTAAAGCGAAACTTGTAAAACTATAAAAGTTTGGATGGAAACCAAGCTCAAACTTTATCGATGTTGTACATGAGTCATTTCACCGAAAGTGATAAGGGATGATACAGGATAAACAGAGTGCGTAATGCCGTAATGGATTGTAAATCGGTTTAGTCGAGGGCGAGCAGTTCGTAAACTTTTCTGTCTTTCTCTGCGATGCTGCTTCTATATCCAATACCATATAGTATATACACGGATACATAGAAAGATAGAAAGAGAGAATATATAGAAAGAGAGAAAGAATGAGTGAGAGAAGGAATCTACGCTGAAATACGAAGCGCGCGCCAACAACCGGGGAGAGGATCAAGGATCAAGGATCCTCGGATCAGTTTTCCACGGACTTTCACCACGGTCCGTTTCGTACGTGTCGACTATAGACTGCTGGTACAATAATGGCCTTTCGAGGCTAAACAATTCACGCGCTAAAATGTGCGCGTTCGCCTCATCCTTGAACAAAAATTCAAATGGAGGCTGCGTGTATGTATATGCATGAGATTGGATGAAACGTGTCCATAGGGATTGGTTTACCGATGATTTTTTATACTTCAATTTCGACACTTTAATGCCAGGGATTTGAGATTTTTATTCCCATATTTCTTAATAACCGTATACGAGATCGAATCGATAATTTTAACACTTTTAAAATGTAGCCTAAATGGATCGAAGGATTATCTGTAAAATGACGTTATTGCGGTTTGAAGAACAAACGTTTATTTCAATTTCTTAATTGATACAGCAAAATCACTCACACTGTAAACAGCATGTTCTTGCATTTATACAAGGATATATAAAGACGAAACATCCAGGGGTAGCTAAAACATTCAAGATAATCTCAAACCAAGAGCCGAGGTGATAAAATGGTGGTTCTCTGAAAGGACGACAAATTATCCTGGCATCCTCTTGTTTCCTTCCATATATCCAACGCTATTTAAGGTAAATGCCCCCATTACTAACACACTGTAGAGAACGACAGCATGTCAACCATTCAACGTTCAAATGTAGAGGGACGAACAATGATGTCCGAATACACATCTGTTCCTGAGTAGCCTAACATTGGCTGCTTATCGAGTGATGCTGTAAGCAGGCTTTGATGCAGTCCCCACACTTCACTTGATAAGAAACAGAAGTGTTATCAGAAACTGGGGGAACTGTAATCCATCAACAGCCCATCGATAGTCCAAAGAAGAAGCCGAACGTTCATCACAGTAACACCAATAAGAAATCTGAGAACAGGAATTGAATCATTCCTGCCAATTTTCTTTTATTGATTTCAATTTTTTTTTCAATTTACATAAATTTCATTTTCACCAGTTAGCTCGAAGAATTGAAATATATAATTAGTAAATCAAAAAACGTTGATAGAAGCTCGACAAAATTAGGTATTTATAAAGGAAATTGTTTCTGAAGCATTTCTTTGAAAGCTAATAATTTCGATTGTAGCAATAAGGATTAATTCTTGAATTACTGAAAAAGTTTGATTCGAAAAAAAATGATGGCATTTACCATCATTCCATTAGGTTTTTCTTCAAACCACTATCTACTCTTCGATCTTTTTCAATCTCAGCACAATACCCCAAATTTCCTTTTGAATTTGTCATACATTAAAAAAAAAAAACTGGATCTTTCGGATCTATAGCGAGCTTTGACGTGTGCAAGAGACACTCGACAGGATATTACTTGCACTGGAAAGAGAGTGCGACAGATGAGAAAGAGGATCGTCATATGTGTACACGGTTTCGTGCTCTTCTTGCTCGTGGGGTCTTTTCATAAGAGTGAAAGAGTAGTGTGAGCGGAGGTGCGGGCGTTTTACTATGCTTCTGCTTTCGGTATTGGAGTACGCGTTTGCCGGCGGTGCCGCTCCGTCATGTTCGCGTGAATATAAAAAAAAAAAGAAAAAAATTAAAAATTAAAGAAAATAAAAAATGCAATTCGGCCCGCATGCTCTCGGTTCAATCCTGTGTGTATGTACGTACATACCACACATATATATACTGAAATATATGTAATAAAGGAAGAGGGAGATGCTGGCAGAGGGAGAGTCGTGCGAGAAGATTATTCCATATTTTTTTCTCGCTCTTTCTTTTTTCTTTCTCTGTGTATTTTATATACATCCCATCATACTTAATTTTTGGACATATTACATGTATATGTACACGGAGTTTTCTCGGTTCTCTAACTCGTCTCTTCAATCGCAAGGGATGATGAAGCACGAGGTCGCTTCCACGGAATGCTGAGTCTGGCGTAAAAGCGTGTCTGTATATATAACATGCCCCGGTGTGTCTCTCGTCCTGTGACTGTCTCTTTTTACCACTCTCTTTTGTGTGAGAGAGAGAGGGAGAGATAGAGAGCTGGCGTGGGTGTGAGTGAAGCTTTTCCCACCCCCTCCCCCTTGATCACATCATCCTCTCTATCGCTCTTTCTTTCTCTCCCTCTCTTTCTCGCCTCCTCTTCCTCACTCATTCTATCTTTTCCTCTTTTTTCTTCCAGTCTTTCATACACTCACTCTCTCTCTCTCTCTCTCTTCTTCTCTCTCTCCTTTTCTACATCTAATTTGGTGTCTCTGCATTTCTCTCAAACGCTCTTATATACCCGAGCATATTCTTCGCTCGAGGCTCTCCCTCGCTATCTTTCTTTATCTAATTTCACGTCTCTCTTTCTCTCGCCCTCTCATCTTTCGTTTCACTCGCGCTCCCTTCTTCTTCCCTTACCCCTCCCTAGCCCCTAATCTGTCGTTCTCTCTTTGTCCGATTTTATCTCCATTTCTCTCGCTCGCTTGCACACACACATATATACACACATGGGAACACTCACACACTTATAAGAAAATCTTTCATCCTTGTCTTTCGTGTTTCGCATCCCTTTGCTCTCGCGGACTCTTCCCCACGTTCAGGCTCCGCATTCCCCTCCCTCCCGCCCTCGTCGAACCACTGCCTATATATCTCTTCTCTCTGGCCCACGGCTCTCGCCGCCACCGCAAAGGGTTCTCATTTTGTTTACACTCAAAGTGTACGGGGATTTACTGCCATATATATATGATCTCTTGGATCACACATAGGATATTACGTAGATACAATAACTTATAGATAATAAAAGGGCCTAATTTTTAATATTTTAAGTACTAAGGAGGTTTTGGAGGTACGCGTATATCAACTAAAAGTTTCGAGCGCAGCGTGTATAGTAAAACCCCATTTGTATATATGATACGATCGATTAAAAACTTTTTACGAAGATTGTATAGTTTGCCAAATGTTTTTAACCTACATAATCAAAACTCGTGCATGGATAGATTCTCTACATATGTAATCTGTTGCCATTTATGACAGTCGATTGTGTTTTCATCGATTGCGAATAAAATTAATGATTTTCGCGTGAGTCGATATCTCCAAAATTAAGTAGTCGAAAATTGGCATTAAAGAAAAAATATAATCGCACAATAGTTCTATTATAAAGGGTCTATAATAAAAAATGTGAAAAAAGTCCTATATTTGTTTGCGTGTTAGGTAATAGACGTTGTGTATAAAAAATTGATTTTTAATTGCAATTATTTCATAAGCTAAGTTGTGGATTGAGTTGAAAATTTACGAATCGGTTCATAGAGTTGTATCGCAGGATATATAAATTACAGGCGAATTCTAAGTGATTTGAAAAAACTTCAGAACTACCTTAAATCATCCGAGTTTCAGTTTTATATTTGCCAGCAATGTATATAAACGTGCACGATATATACGTAATCGATAACTATTAAACATCGCAGATACTGTCGTAAAAAAATTGCCGATAATTTATTGATCGTAAATATTTATTTTGTCGATTTGATTGGTCGGATTTCCCATACGAAGGATTATTTCACCCCCTTTTTTCATAATTGAAGGCAGGGGAAAGGAGTTATGAAAAATCGAACCCCCGCCAGTTTTTTCCTCGCTCCGGGCGCAAACGTTTTTTTTTTGTTCGAATTTTTGTAACGTCACATTATGATTCCGAATGAACTGATGTGAGGCGATTTCTTTCGCTCTATCATCAATTCTTCATATATGTACATATGTGTGTATTTCTTATCAATGGAATTGACTGTTCCTCGCGAGGATTTGAGAGTCACTGACGGGGATACGAGATCCGCCGTGAAGAGGGACCGGAGGAGGGGAGAAAAGAGCGCGCAGGATAGGAAGAAGGAGAAGAAGAACGCGAACCGCGACGCTGTAAGACAGATAGGGACGGAGAAGTTTTATCAAGAGTGAGAGAGATAGAGAGAGCAGCAGGAGTGAGAGAAGAAGAGAGAAAAAAAAGGAGAGAAAAGATCGCGGCATTTCTCTGCCCCTCACCCCCACTCCCGCTTTTGTACATGTTACTGCGTCTTCGTGGGCCCGCACCCTGCCGGTCCCTCGGGCCCTGATGAAAGTACTAAAGAGAGAGAGAGAGAAAGAGGAAAAAAAATAGAGAAAAGGAGAGACCGCGGTCGAAGAAGAAAAAGGGCCTTGTGAGTATATAAGGGGGTCTTAGTGGGTTTGGGCCCATATTGGTAGTTTTCAATGAATTATTGCTAAATAACCCGTTTGTATGATTTTATTTTATGACTGCATTGTACGGGATTGTCAATCGTATCTCAGTCGACGTATTTTTCTCTATTACATCTCAATTCGAGTGGAGTTTTAGACACAGAATATGCGTTTTGAATCCTTTTTTGTTTGCAACAAATTTAAAATATGATTACGAGGATCGTATACTTTAGATTTAAAAAGACTTTAAATCCTTTTTTGAACATTTAGCCGAGCATTTCGCTGTCATTAGTTCAAGTATTTAATTTCGGCTGTGATCAGAGTCAGGAACATCTAGGATCGAGTTAATAATATTTTTTCAATCAAATCATCGTTAAAAATAAAATCCGGAAGTTCTAAGTATTTCACAAAGTTTTTATCGTAAAAAATTGTGAATTTTTTTAAAATAAAGATGCTACATCGTTCTACGAAAATATTTGCGTTCATTGGATTTGCCAATTATCACATGCTGCTACAAATTGTTTAAATTTCTCTTTGCATAAAATGATTGTAGGATTCGTAGTTTTTCTGGTGATTTGCCAAATCCTCGTTATTGGTTTAATGGGTTAGGCTGCGGTTTGAGTCAATGATCGATCGTAAATAAATTTACCATCGGATTCATGGCATTAGAGTGTAAATAAATGATTTTATTTCATGAATCGAGAGCTCGTAAAAATGCGACCGTATGTGTAACAAAGAGAGATAACGAAAGATAAAGAGAGCAAAAAAAAAGAGACGAATAAACGTTGAAAATCTCCGGATAGTATGAAAAGTATCGAGGACGCTGGGGAATTTTCTATTTCATCATTCGGTAAATATAGTCACCGAAAATGCGTACGCAATTTTTACATATTTCAGTCTTGCAAATATAATGTGAATCATGTTTTACCTCGGCTCATTATTATTTTTTTTTCAAGGGAGGCCAAGAGTCTCTCACCCTCTTTAAAAAGCGGTTTGAATAAATAACAAAGACCACTAATATTTCGTCCTCGGTAAAGATTTCGGCATTTGCTGAAAATCCTATTCCAATTTTTGCGGTGAATTCACGCTAGAATATTTCGATAGCTAATGAGAGAAAAGCGCGAAAGTATATACAATTATAAAAATCCTTTCAGCGCATTTATGCAAATAATTTAAGCCCAAACGAAGGGTTTATAAGTTACGACGTCATAAAGTAACGGTATGCTCGTTGTATAAGCAACAGCCATGCACTTTAAATAAATGAGATTCTATATGCAAATAACCGAAACAAAATGTACCAGCATCACACAATGAAAAAAAAAATAATGTTCATCTTTTCTCGTAGTGTAGGGCAACGTAATGAATAGCAAATGTTCATTTGCGTCTGAATTTCTTTTCACGTTAGGTTTTTCTTTCAGTGAAAATTGAAACTTTCGCTCCAACTTTCGATCGGGTGTCTGATCTGCTTTGTAAAACCACACGCGACAATTTGACACCTTTGGACTGACGAAATGAAAAAAAAATTGAGCAATTATCGCTTTCTTTACATTTTTTCTTTCGTTTCTCGTATATCGCGAGTGTTTTCCATGCTCGTGCTCTCTCTTTCTCTCTCTCTCTCTCTCTCTCTCTCTCTCTCTCTCTCTCTCTGGGTGCTTGTGAAATTTTAGTAAAACGTAAGCACAGGACCTAGACAAAGAGCCCCTAGAACCCGTGGTCCGCAGGCTCTGATCTCCTCTACCCAAATTCCCGTTTCAGCTCTAGGGATCCTCTGCGCTGCGGCTGCGCGTAATATACTATGGGTTGAGGCCATAATGCTCTTCTGTATGGACGCGGCGAGCATAAAGCTCGTTTTGCTCCAACCGAGGCTATAGTGACCAGCGCAAAAGGCAACATTCATTCGCGTCTCTCTAGAGGCGTTTGTAATGTTGAACGTCGAAGATGAGGAACTGTAAAGCCCTTTTCTTCTTCTTCTTCCTTCCTTCGAGATTAAAATGCCAACGGTGAGTCAGAAAGGCGCTCTCTCTCTCTCTCTCTCTCTCTCTCTCTCCCTCTCTCGTATGCATTTACAATTCTCTCACCCAGTGTCTAATCTCAACGTTTCACAAACTTATTTTTGTTATTCTTATTCACGTTGAAATCTTTCCCACTTTACACTTAGAGACCTGCGATAAAGACTCGGTGTAATTTCATTTTCGAAGTTTTATCTTTCGGGATATTAACGAATATCAAACTTTAAGTTTCAATATCCATTGGTACACGTATATTTTCTCATTTTCAATTGTTATGTTGTTGTCCAATATTGGCAACATAATTACTGAAATTTGAAAAATTGAGCTTTAATGAATGAACGAATGAATTATTTTATTTTAGGTCCTGGTAAAACCTTAGGCAAAATTACATACTGTATTTAGAAAAATAACAAAAATTACATAAAATATAATAAATAAAAACCATAATATCGAATATATCATTCAATTTTTAAAGGGCATATTTTTCTATTAAACAAATTTTCAAAATTATCGGTGGTTCAAGAGTTGTTTTTAATCCTTAAAGTGCATTTAGATCGCTGATTACGATTCTGACGTCAGAATTATAAAATTTAAGATGGCAAACAAAAAAGAAAAATGTACGATAACAAATGATTTTTTAAAGAATTTTGTGATATGATTGGTATTATTTGTCGCATACCGAACGAACGCTACTGTCTGACGGGCAGTTGATTTGTATTTATAGAGGAAAAACCACACACAATCGTGTCTCACAAATTTGTCGTTCATTTCAATATCTCTGAGTCGTGTCGTTTAAAAGCAACACACAATATATGTACGCTACCACATGGACAAAGATGGATGAGAAGAGGAGAAGAGGTGAGGAGGATTGGAATAAAGAAAGAGGAGGAAAAAAAATACATCGAAGGGAGAAGAGGGCTTTGTGTGTTTGTCTTAACGATCGCGGCTCGTCTGTTGACTCAAGTGGACCGTTAGCGAGGCATCGCTAACTTGCAACGTCAACTGCGAGCTTTGTCCGTACTATGTATAACTATGAAAAAGAGAACGGATGGATCTTGTCGTGTAGCCTCGAATCTTCCTATATCTCTATGCTGATTACACTCCAACCCCTTTTTTCGTCCGTCTTTCTCTCTCATTACCATCGACGTCCATTGACGCTTCCGCTTTTCTCGTTCACAAAAATCGTTAGTATATATCCATAGATACGAAAGATTGCCCTCGAAAGTGTTCACTACTCGCTCCGTGCCTTCTTTTTTCTTTCCCGCGCAATTAAAGCTGCTAACGAAAGAGTTCGCGCTGTAAGTTTGGGTCAAGAACACACAAACTCCGCTCCCGACCGAAACGTTTGAAATTTCTATCCACGTGTATATGAATATATGAATTCCAAATGGACATCGTTTTTCAAGATAATAATTATTTAATGTGATACCCAAGAGCTCGAAAATAGTTGTAGGCTTACTTACTCGTAATAATTCTTCTCAATTATACCGCCACGCTTTTTTTTATGGTTTTTGAATTGCTTCGTGCTCTAGTGGCCAATGTGGCATTCGAGCGCACCATTCCTTTTTTCCTCTCTCTCTTTCTTTTTCACTGTCTCTTGCGTCCTTCTATTTCTATCTATATAGTTATCGTTCTACAACTTTCTCAATACTAGAATTATATTATTACGACTGTATATATATATAGACACGAGCGAGCATTTGATGGGCACTAAAACAAATGGAAGCCTCGAACCGCGATATTCGGCCGAGTTTGTCAGATCCGAAGAAGACATTCCGCAGACTTTTTCGCTCGACTCGCGGTTCCTCTTTTTCAAGTATATATAAAGACGATCAATTGCCTCCGTGCAAACCGCATGGACAGTATAGTATATATACGAAGAGGGGAACAAAGGGAATAAAAGAGTTGAAAGTTCAAGCCAAAAGAGCGCCCTAATGACAGGCCGGTTGAACTCATTTTCCATATTTCTTATCGAGTTTTGGATGACGCACGTCACGATCGATACGCAACATATAAACGCGTATACATGTGATGAAACGACCGTAATTTATGTTTTATGACTTGCGGAAAAACCGGTTTTTCTGAGATCATCGAAATAATGCTTCTTACGTCAAAAATGAAAATGGCAAATATAACGATAACAACGCGTAATACAATATGGATGAATCTTGGCTAGCGAATGAAAGAAAAAAGAAGGAAAAATGCCAAAGAAAGTCGCTTTTGTGCCACAGGAGGGCGAAATGTTCAAGTAATTCGAGACGAACGTGTGTGGATACGTGGCATTGCAACAAAATTGCGAAATCCCTGGACGCTCAATTAACGAGTAACAGTATATCCGATGGTTGGGGTGAAAAGAGAAGGGGAGAAGGATGGAGGGGCAGAGAGGATTGCAGAATACTATGGGCAACCTACGCAAAAGGGGCTCCTGCGATTACGCACGCTGTGGCCGCAACACAGACGAGACGAGATGGGAAGGAAATGAAGAAGAGGGTGCGAGATTATGAAAAATGCGATGGGATTTTTTTTTTTTTCTACATAAATATACAAGTTTGCACATAATATACACTCTTGTTTATTGATATGCATGTAAACAGCATCACTCATGGGCGTTTTTTTAAAATGAGTTTGCTGAGAAAGATCTTCAAAAGAAGCAAATGATCCATTTTGTTACTCTTCGATTGGTGTTGAGTACCTTTGTCTTTTTTTATCACATATCTATATACATCGACAGCAACAAAATTAGTTGAAATTCAGGACTTTCCAAATCCTTTTTCTGAGGCTGCAAGTTTTATGTTGTTTTTTTTTGTATTTAACAACTTTTGAAAATAGACTGAAAACGTGGCTGGTTTACCAGGAATTTCCCATATATTTATTGTCGGAGAAATTTTATACTTGGTGTAAAAATAGAAAGAAGTAAATAAAGCTTTTAAACAATAAAAAATGGAAAGAGAAAGAGAGAGAGAGGGGGGCGAAAGATACCAAAAGCGAGGATAGAAAGGATAAAGTCGAAAGAGCGAGAGACACGCGCGCGTAGTTGGGACTCAACGGGACGCCCTTAAGCTGATCGAGGTACCGTTGCCAGGACACCGCATCGCGACCCCTCAAGGGACATTTTGGACGGTTGGCGGTGACGTGGGGTGCCAGGACCCGTACATAGTATACGCATAACCTGGAAAAATTGGAAGGCAGCTAGGACTGAGCGCAGCCACTTGAAGGGACTGCTCGGAAAATTTATGGACCCCCCTTTCGTCGATATACAGTTTATTGTTGTTATTATTATATTGCAATGCAGTATATGTATACATAACAGCAATGGTAAATATATATCTGTATGTTTGTAAGTCGTTTAAAATTGGGTATGAGGGTGCGAGCATTTTTTTTTTTTCTAGAAAATACTGTTTTTCCGTGACAATTCTGTGGAATTGTTGTGTTGGAGATGATTTTATGGATCATTATATTCGGAATGCCCAAAGATTAAGTTTTCTCTCCTAGAAAAGCCTTTCAGTTTCCAACGAGCCCAAACAATCTGTTTTCGGGCTCACCTGAATTGGTCCATTTTAGTATGGGCGTCAAGGTCTTTAAAGTAATAAAAACTTGAACGTATATTGTTTTGCATTCTTTTAAAAATACCAGAAAAATAATATTTGTTTACAAATGTACCGAAATTTGGTTGTAAGATGTGCGAGTTCAATTTTTTAACTTTAAAGTTAAGAATATCGGCGAGTTTGTAGTCTCTAAATTAGATGCAACCTTTTTTTTAGGTTTTGATTAAAAACTTTTCAAAATTCACTCGATTGAGTTCGAAATATTTTTCCCTCCACTTATAATTTCAATATACAGTTTTTTTTTCGAAATACTTTTTGATAAAGCAATGGAGGGAATCGATCTTTTGTTTTTATTCGCTTAGAAAATAGAAAATAAAAGATCGCGAGCAAAATGCACGTTGTTAGTTTTTTTTATACTAAATTAATGTAATTAATTTTCACAATTTCTTTTTTTTTTCAATCTAAATTTCAAAATTTGTGTCGGTTTATATAAAGTCTCGGATGGGCATTATATCGTTTTATATTTTCGCTAGGCTAGACACTTTTCCATAGGGTGAAATCGAGCCAACAGTCTTCCCTCTTTGGGGTTTACGAAATAGCTCCAGTGAGAAGGAAATGAAAGAAAGGGGGAAATATATCGCTCTTCGAAAATGGCCCTCCCACAGCGATAGTTTCGTCGTTATAGCCGTCTTGTCTGTGTGTGTGTGTGTGTTCGTGCGAGTGTATGGACGCCTTATGGCTTATACACGTTTGATTATATTTCGCGGTGTGTCGGCTCTGGACGAGCAATATGCGAGACGAGAAGTATAGAGGAGATGCTCACACGCGAGACGACGATGTTCGTTCGTTCAGGGAGTCGCACATGAACTTTTTTTTCGTCGTTGGGAGGGAGTTGAACAGCGTGCCAGGACTTTGCCGCGGTTATGAGCCTGCGACAAGAGGGAGAAAGAGAGGGATGGAGAGTTAAATAGAGAAAGATGGCGAAACTCGGAGCACGCGATCGGAAGAGGTCCGATTACTTCGGGAATAAGAGAAAGAGTTGGAAAAGTCATGTGAAAAGTGTATTATAGTCTCCGGGGAGTGTGTAATATTTCCTTCTTCTTCTTCTTCTTCTTCTCTCGTCGTCATTATATCCCTGCTGTTATCTAGGATTACTAATACCCTCTTATATACACGATATTCCCCTCCGATACGCACACGATATCTATAATAACGCTTCCTCTCGGTTTTTCCCGCTTTCCTCGAACGCGATACGTGAATTCTTCGAAACAAACATTAAAGAGATATTAAAGGTACTCTATACGTTATTTGTAAATGATTTTTTGATCCCTCTTCTTTCTGCGGTTAGCGAATTGCTCCGCAATATTAGACTCCGACACCGTTTTTTTTTTCAGTTACTCCTTTACTTTAAGCTTCTTGTGATTTCAAGAGTTCTTGTTCAATTTTTTTGTTTCTCTATATTATAGAAATATCTTGCTGTGATTTTCAGATTTCTTCATCTGAAATTTTTTTTAAGTTCTTTCTTAATATTGTGTTTGATGAAAGTGGGCACGTAAAGTATTGAACTTTAATAAATGTTGGGAACTTCGGTCTTGAAACATTCATGTATTTATCAATATTAATATATTGTTTAGATTCATATATTTTTATTATTTAAAAACTTGTTTCATAGATATATCGATCGTTTCCCATTTTTCTTTATTCACATTGAAACAATATTTTTTCCAGATGGTTTTACAACATTGAAATATTTAGATTAAATAAAAAATCAATGTTGTATTCTACGTATATAAAAAAAAATGTCTGTCAAAATTCAATCAAATTCCCCGCGTTAAGTTATTTATTTTCAAAAATTGCAATTTTTCTACGTGTTTTTACGAGGAAAGAGAAAAATATGGAAAGAAAATATTGAAAATGAACAAATAGAGTTTATTTTTTGTATATAAACAAACAATAATTTTATACAATAAAAAAAAATGTTATTGACCGCAGTTTGTAAAAATAGTTTATTATTCAAAAAACAATAATTAGAGTTACTTTATTTTATGAAAATTATTATTTAACGATTTTATCATATCAACTTCCCTTTCACCCCCACTTTCGACATATCTCAAAATATTTAACCTCAAATTTGCAGCGCAAGTTTTGCACTGATTGGCTGTAAGCGAAGGAAAAGTTTTGTGTGAAAAGAGGGAATTAAAAAGTAGAAAATACATGAGTCAAATCATTTGAAAACATGTTAAAAATACATAAGCCGGACTGTACATTAAACCAAATCCTCGGGATAGTTTATGAAACAAAAGTCAATTTTAAAAAATGAATTTTGAGAATGGGCAAGAAAAATTCGAAGCAAAAACGAGGCGTATAGATAACGAAAAACGAAATGTTGAAAAAAAAATGCGTGTGGGTGGGACATACCGCGGGTGTGTATACTGGTCGACATTATTCGTTGGTTTATCAGCGCGTAGTGAGAGTGAGACGAGGAGAATATGCGCCACTCCGTATATAATGATACGTGCCTGATGATAAGGGTCCGGAGCGCGTGGGCGCGCGCGAGTACCAAACGCGTTCTCTCACTTTACTTTTGTCGACTATTTTACCATTTCAGAGATCCGTTTGCAGCGGGGCACTTCCTCCTTTTTTTTCGTTTTTACGCGAGATGAGCGTGAGTGCACACGTTATGACCGTCTCATTTCGTCCACTTATACTTTGCTCACCTTGCGCACACGTGTGTGTTACGATACGTGCGCAAAAATGTATATGTAAGGACACTTTTTACTTCGGGTGCAATAAATTATGACGGTGACAAAATAAATCGCACACGACGTCTGGTTCGAGTCATCGATTTGTCCGACTTGAAATATATAACGTGACAAAATTTTCAACGGGAAACTTTTCATTCGTTGGAAATCAACGAAAAATCGCTCCATTTCATCTCGTTGAAGATACTTATGGACATACATTTTTTTTTTCATTTCAATATGAAAAATTCGTACGTAAAAAACAAATGAAAAGTTGTCGCGAATATCAGATCGGATATACAAATTCAAATTCGGAGCAAGAAAACTGTGTGGATGTATTAAACCAAAATTTTCCCTCCGTTATTTCACGTAAAAGATTGAATTAAAATTACTCATTTTTTAATTACATTGGTAGAAATTCAATGCTTTAATTTATTTGACCAACTCAATTTACATTGAAATAATGATTAAACGAAATTTGAATAACTGCGCGCTCTCCTTCGACGATAAAACATTTAATATCATACATAATTTCATTCGGACGCGGTTGAAATTATTGAAAAGGTTTAAAGTGAAACGGAGATAATTTATAACTTTATATATTTTTACATTAAACCATAAAAAAAAAGTTATTGAAAATTGTAGAATTGTTTATTATATACAAAACGGACGAAAATTTTAATTTAATTCTAATTGAAAATTGGTAAATGAGAAAATTAAATGACGAAACAACAAAATAAATGAACTATAATTTTATTAATGTAAAAAGAGGACACTTCGGACGTGTATACTTATAATATTCTGGATCACTGCTCTCATTACGGTCTAAAATGAATTAAGGGCTATTAGACCCTTGTAAACATGCAAAGGGAAATCTCGTTTCCTTTTCAGATGAAGTTCATATATAACGAAAATGTATTTATAGATATACGTATATGCGCTATTAGATTTTCTTTGGGTCTCTATCGTGCGACTCGCTCGATATAACATCCGATGATGTATGTGTGTATATACGTAACGCATTTACGTGAATACGCAGCGTGTTCTTGCATGTATGAGGTTTCCACCGCGTTTTCGAAGTGATTTGATCTCTCTAGAAGGGACAAAGTGCTCGAGGATATCGAATTATCGATTGGCAAATATCAAAGAAGATAAAAATAAGAATAATATGTTTTCGGGTAAATAAGATCGCATAAAACTTATATCATTCGATTAGGATGCCCCTTTAAAATTCAATTTTATGTATAAATATCACGTAATTCGATTATAATTATTTGCGAGACGGTTTCAATTACTTTTACATGAACGAGCTAAAAATCGAGTTAAAAATTAATGAGAAAAAATCATTTTTCACTCGTCGGACGTACCACTAAAGAGCGAAAAACGAACAAATTACCAAAATTTGGAGCATTTTATTTTCATTACCGCATTTTCTATTGGGAGTTGTTAATAACGTTAACAGAATCTTATTTATCAGTATAATTATTCATTTACAATTCTATCCGATACTGTACAAAAACACAATTAATTGCAATGCATTTTAAGGATAAAAGTAAAACACAAAAAAAAAACAATATTGGACTACTAAAGATTCATAGAATTTTAAAAAATTTTCCCAGCAGATTTTTATCTTTTTCTGATTTAATCGTAAAATCCTTTGCCATAAATAATATACCCATTGGTAATACCAATGAATATTTTGTTTTAAATTAGTTTTCGTTGTACTATAACGACGTGTACTTCAGTATAATTGAAAACCACAAAAACTGTTGGATTTTGATTTAAAAAAAAAAAAAAAAAAATTTATGTATCTCCAAGTTGAAAAAATGTTGTTGAAACGTCAGTATTATTGAGCGTCTCTTTCATTTTATTTAAAATTTTGATTTTCGATTGTGATTCTCAAGTACACATAGGTATACATTAAAAAAAAAAATTTTATTTCCAATTTGAAAAAAGGTTGTTGAAACACGTCAGTATTATTGAGCGTCTCTTTCACGAGGAGAGCAATTTTTTGAACACGACACTCTCGAAGCATCTGTATATGTCGTATTGCTCTTCATATAAACAATCTCGTGTGCAACGTGTCTAACAAACAAAGCCCAGTGAAATAACAAGTCCTGTTATCGAGAAATTCGGTAACTACTCGATGCTTTTAAGCTCCTCGTTTTTTTGACGCTTGGTGTAAAAAAAAAAACTTTGTAAAACGGTGTAAAAAAAATTGAAAAAAAAAATCGCGTAACGCACTCACCGATCGTTCTGTTAGGGACACAATATTTCAGGAACATATAATATCGCTCGTATGCAGCAGCTACCAGAATTCCTGGGTGTGTGTTGGTACAGAGCGAGCTCGCGGAGGGGGGGATGGTTG
Organism: Mesochorus sp. PSUC_FEM 10030011; assembly: GCA_018906735.1. NCBI lineage: Eukaryota > Metazoa > Arthropoda > Insecta > Hymenoptera > Ichneumonidae > Mesochorus > Mesochorus sp. PSUC_FEM 10030011. The sequence goes on along the minus strand of JABMBV010007427.1, from coordinate 598 downwards.
CAGGGGGTTGAATATGGTAGAGGGTGCTGCTGCTGGGCTTCGGGTGGAAATGACAGCCAGTTTGGCGATCTCCTCCAGCCCTTCGCTCCTCTTATAGCGAGAGACCTCCACGGGCGCGGACGTAACCCAACTAACCCAGGAAACCAACCCCCTTCCCATCGCCCTATCCAACCCCCGCTCACTTTCACCCGCGATGGTCCGCTTTTGCCATGCTCTGACAGCTTTCTCTCTCTCTCTCTCTCTCTCTATCTCTCTCTTTCGTTCTCTCACGTTCTAACCGTTTGTGTGAGTCTCTCTCTCTCTCTCTATCTCCCGTATATCGACCCGACTTGTAAAGCAGAGCACACGAGAGAGAGTACGCCCCCTGACACTGCTCTGCACGCGTACTCCAATATATACATATTTACACGTGATGTGTATTTATGAAAATCATAAATATACCGAGGGTTGTTACAACAATTGGATAAATATAAACAATATTTTTTTTTTGTTCAATACAACATGACAAATAAGCAAAATGTATTTTCAAAAATTCAATTCAAAAACATAAACAATATTTTTTTTGTTCAATACAATATCAAAAATAAACTTTTGTATT
>JABMBV010007426.1:0-10189 GCA_018906735.1 Mesochorus sp. PSUC_FEM 10030011 | reverse complement strand
TCTTGTGTCTTTTTATTACTTTTGAATCGGTGAGGATGGAAAAAATTTTTTTTTTTTTTAAATGATGATTCACTTTTTGATTAAAAAAAAAATAAATATTCGAAATTTAAACATTTTTTTCCAAAGATTCTAATAACAATTGAGAAAAAAGTGCAGCTGTTCGAGGAAAGAAACGAGGTCTCGTACATCAATCGATGTAAAAATAAACGGGAGTCGTAAAATATCTGGCGCAGCTGATCGTAACTAATAAGTGAAAAGTGACGCAAAGTGTTCCCTCAATGAGAATTCATAATTATTACGTCACTTGTCGATTCCCGATTGAGCGAGTGTTCCCATTTCATTATTTTTCTCAAATATACTTAACCCGAGACGCCGTGACAGCATAAAATATCCGATTGCATTTTTGTTGTTTCAATTGAACGTCGGTCGAGGAGTGAAAAAAAGTGCAATAGCGAGGGATCGCATGGTAAAAAAAAAAAACCGTGGGAGGAACTCAATAAGAGGAGCTGTAATCCCTCGAAACCTTTTGAAGCAAAAACGTCGCACGGTTGAGCCAAATGTTAATCGAAGTTGGCGCAAAAGCTCCGCCCGTTCGTCTGCGTTTTAACGTCTCTTAAAATATATATATCGTTATCGTTTATTATATTAAAATTCGTAATAATTATAATATTTTCGTGACAAGGAGGAAGATACCGAAGTCTCGAAGCGTAACGAATAAGGCGGTTTAACCGTTGAGAACTTTAATTAAGCATGGCAGGACAAGGGTGCCGTTCAACGAGCGCACGCAAGCCAAGATCGGTTCTTTTTCCCTCCTCGGACCTTCACGTCCCCCCTCTAACGCGTTTGCGTCGAGTTTCATCCGAGTAAGAGCGCGGCTGCTGCAGCAGTCAATGAAAAATCTTATAAACTCGCGCGCACGTATTTCTAGCTCGGAGAAGAAAAAAAAATGCCTTCCGATCCGCACACTCGCGGACACCCCGAGCCGGGGCGAAATCGCACGAGGGAAAAAAATAATCAAGGAGAGCACGAATTGGCGTCAGAGTGAGTGCGAAGTGAAAGAGCACGCACATACACGCCCTCGAATTATGCAGGAATCCCGTGTGTTATCGAGTACTTAATTGAGGCTTGATTAATTTCAATCTGATTAGAAGCCCGCTAGCGAACCTCCGCAATGAATATTTTCCTTCCCCTCCTCCTTCTTCTCCTCCTTTTTCTTCCTCGCCTTTTCTTGATTATTTGCTTTCTTTCTTTACTATTCCATCCTTCTTCTCTCGGCACCGTGTTGTATTACTTGCGGGCGCCGTGATCTTACTCCCTATCTCGCGTGAGAAGATCCTTATCGCGGTGTGAAAATAGACCCGCCCGTACCATACACAGACAAACGCATATACACACCCTCGCGGCTGAACCGCGAAATACCACACTGTCTTCGTGTAACCCCTTCGTAAACTATATCTTTTTCTTATTTTTATTCCACTTTGCCTTATTCTACCTCCTTCTCCTCCTCATCTTTTTCTTCATCTTCTTCTCCGTCTTTTCTTATACCGAGTAAACCGATGAACGGAGGATGCGAATTCGAGCTGTATAGCACTACACGAGAGAAAAAAATAGTTGCACGTCGTGTGTGTTTGCGTATGTATATAATAGAGCTCACCTCTTTGCACCACTATGTGCGCTCGCAACCGCTACATACCGCGCCTGATCTCTATCTTAATTACACGCTTATTGTTTAACCTGTCGATTAACGGACGCCCATTGGCTCCGACGTGCCCTCGAGACTCCGAAAAATTTCTGAATTCCATCATAACTTGGATATATCCGCATTCCAATACAATATTATATTTTATGATCGTATAATGAGCTATATGCATCATCACGATGTCGTTCGTGATTGCGTGCACGCCAATGAGAAATTCCTTCAGAGGTCACGAACCGCGGTATACGTGGTTTTCAAGAATTATGCGTTATGATGACTATTCATTAGCTCTGCGTACTTTATTAGCGACGAAAATTCCGTTGCTCCTTTTTTTTCGATGACTATATAGAGAATGTTTTGATTGGAGAACTTTTGGTCCAAGTGTGAGAACTTTTGTATCAATTAATTTTTTTTTTCAATCGCGAAATTGTTTTGGTTATTCAAATCCTGGTGAATTTTTTTAGATAATTCTTTTTAAATTTTTAAATTTATTCATTTTTTATTGTAATGTTTAATTCAATTAATTTATTTTAATTTTATTTTCCGAGTTAATTAATTTCTATTGTAATTTCTGATTGAATTAATTTCTTTCAATTCTTATTTCTTAATGATTAAATTTCTTCCCATTGTAATTTCTGGTTGAATTAATTATTCCTTTTAATTCTAGCTTCCGAACAATTTTTTTTTTTTCAATACTGATATCTCTCGTTTGATCTTCGAAAGGTGAAAAATGAATTGACAAATGATAAGAACATGACGTCTATAGACAAATGTGAAAGTATCGAATGAATGAGCTCTCCAAGTTTTGTCATAATTTCTTCTTTAGGTCAAATATCCATCGTGTATAATTATGTTTTATCGTTAAATATGTGAAAATCGAATAAATGTCGTCGTCCCAAATATAAAAACTTACGTCAGTCCAAACATAACGACGAAGCCTCAAACTTTCGAGAATCAACCAATGAAAAATTTCATTGTCACATTATTTTATTTTATTCTTTTTCAAAATTGCAGTTTCCTCCTCCACGCATAATATAGCTCGAAATTAAACTCTCATTTATTTCCATTCATGACATACCACAAAGACTTTCTCCATTATAATGTTACGTCAGCCAAGAAAAATCTGCCCGAGCTAATTGAGTCATTAAGTCAATACAAGTCATTGAACTTGAACGAAATCACGTTATATGATAATGTTCCATATATTCAGAAAAAAAAAATACTAAACATCTTATTGGTGGGTTAACAAACCTAATTAACGAATATTTTATATTTTTGGAACGTCGTAACTGCGTCTCGCCTCAAATTTCGAAATTTTTCATAAAAATAATCAAGGCCTCGACGTAACGAATTGTTCCGTGAGGCGCTACGAAAAAAAAATCCCGAATATAATTATATTCGTAACTAAATATTGTCAAAAATATCAAAATAACTTGAAAAAACAATTCTATTTGTTCAAGACAAATGTACGGCAATAATTGTCAAAGGAAATGATTTTACGGCTCATTGAATCAATTTTCTAGGTGATTTCAAGTCCCATGAAACGAGGGATGATTAATTATGGGAGAAAGCACACGTCGTCTCGTAACCCCTTTTATTTACTAACGATTAGTCACGCGGGAGGGGCGTCACGAATTTTCTCAATGTGGGGGCGAGAGTATGAGAGAAGAAAAAGGGCCAAGGGCCCGAGGAAGAGGACGTGGCGCCCCGGAGAGAAAAAAAAACGGCTTTTGACTGGAGCTCTCGCCCCTCATCTCGAGAAACCTCGAAATGCAGTCGGAGGGAGGGGCATGAGAAAAATCTGTGAGGAAAAACAGGTCCAGGGTGATCCTGGTGCGAGCGGGGCGTTAAAAAAAACAAACGTCTCTCTTCCGAGGCGTTGAGATTCTTCCGCCCCTTTTCACCAACACGAAAATAAAGCAGAAATCATCGTAGGGATGAAGGTCAAAGAAAAGAAGATAGAGAGAGAGAGAAAGAAAAGCAAAAGTTTTCACGCCTCGTTCTGGCCATCAGTTTCTTCGCGAGTCGTTAAAAATAATTCCGTGGGCCCTTGAAAATTGAGCCGAAGAGGGGGCCATTATATGTGAGAATCATTGAAACACGATATCAGCCCTCGTGTCGATGAAAGCGCGCCATTAAAAACAAAAAATGACTTACATTTCCTCTCGTGGGACTATGAATGAGAGATTCCCCCGAGATTGGACGTTGACGAATTTACTAGAGGGTTTGTCCTCTCACCCCCCCTTACTATCGTTACGAGACGGAAAATCGGGGCTCGAATTCGCTGGATTATGAGTTTCACCGTCCACATCCGGCCTGCAGTCACACGAGACGAATTTCGAGACTTTCCGCTCGTCTTTTCCAGCCTCCAAAGCATTAATAAAGATTAACGTTTTTTTTTTCAACGTCACTCCTATTTATCAGGGTTGTTTGAACCATCGAAGAATCGTTCACAATTAAGGAACCAAATCATTCGAGTCTCCGGCACAAAATTTTCCATTCAACTCCCTTCTGGCTCTCTTCTTTCCCTTTCTCTCCTTCGTGAGAGTACAAAATCGTTAAGACGTGAATAAAATGCAATTCTAAATATTTCCGTCAATGGTGTATTTCTACTAGACATTTAACGAGATCCTTTTGGCAACTCTTTGGCAACTCTCGAGCGCAATTCGTACACGCGAGGCTATTCAAATTTTCAATTTCACCTTCGTGCAGGTATTCGGCTAACGATCGTTCGAGCAATTTTCGACAGGCAGGTCGAGAGCACACACACACACACACGAACACACATAATGCACACGTGTGTATTTGTGTGTATATGTAAGAGAGGATCTTCGGGGCCTCCGCCTGGTTCTTTGATGATCGCCGACCCTGGCCGCGGTTGGCTTGGGAGCCCAGAAGGGAAGGAAAGATCAGCTACTAATTCTATAAACTCTTCTTCTCCCTCTTCTTCTCTATTTCGCTCTCTCGTGCGTGTGGCCTATTAAGACCAGGTGCGGAACCTTTGCCACCTTGAAATTCGTACCCTGTGGTATTATATCGATGTGGCGTGCGTCCATCGCGCTCTACATATACACGTGTATATATATTTGTTACCATTTTTTTTCTTCCTCCTCTAATATTGTCTTATATACACGCGTGCGAATATATTCGCTCGATGCAAAGATGAAATCTTGCTCTCCGGAGTATATGGAATCGTTATGAAATTAAATTGATTCCACGCGCGCGCGCGCGCGGCGCCTAGATGCCTATCACAATTCGATACACGATCCGCGCATCTCTTTCTCTCTCTCTCTCTCTCTCTCTCTCTCTCTCTTTCTCATCTCATTCTTGGAGGAGCTCGCGCGCGCGGGAGATCGTCTCCGGTGGCCCACCGAGTACACGCTCTACTCTTGATACTATAATACACTCGTGGGAGATTCTACCAGGATATATCTTGGAGCCGGGAAGCAAATTCTTTTTTTCATTCGCGAGGATCGAATGAAAGCCCTTTAGATACACACATGCCGCCATCGAGGCATAATCCCCTCTCTCTCTCTCTCTCTCTATCTCTCTCTTTCTTTCTCTTTTGCTTGGGATCGTAACGGCCTAACATTGCGATACCGCCATACCATCGCGTTTTAAAGTCGATCCTGGCCAGGAGAAGACGCGAGCAGAGAGTCGTCGATATCTCAATACGTGTATGCGTATATGTATATTACGCTATGCACATACAAGTGCGCGTGTTTGTGTGTGTGTGTATCTATACGTATAATAATCGTACTAGCTCTGTATACTGGGAGCATCATCCCAACGCTTTTATTATCGTTTCGAAAGTGCTGGAGTAACGATAAGTACTCGTTATCGGTAAGCTGTTTGCTGCGCTACTGCCCGAACACTTTTTTTTTCTTCATCTTCTTTCTCCACTTTTTCTCCCCCCACCCCCCTCCCATTCCCTTTTCTATATACCCTCGGCAACATATCCTCGACGCATGCTAATGTTTCAAGATTCCACTAGTTTTTGATTTTTAATGGATTCTCTCTGTTTTCTTGTGATATTATATGTGAGATGAAAATTCACGGGAGAAAAAAAGATTATTGAAAAACTGGATTAGCGAGATCACCCATCTCGACGATAAAGATATCGTCGTATATACATATACCCACTTGATCATCGCTATAGCAGCATATAAAATCCCAGTTATTGTCGTATCCACATTATGCACAGTCCGACGAGTTATCGGTAATTGCACTTCGGTTAATGGCCATCTCCACAGTGTAATTACAATTATTAGATCGCGAGATCGTTTCTACGAGTGAAAAACTTTGAATTGCGACGCTCCATGTATGTACGAGGGAACAAAAAACGGTGGAAATTGTTCAATGAATGTCTTACTCACTCGTTGATGTTATGAATGATTGAAGCACGATCCTTGATGCTAAGAACGCCGAGACCGTTTGACTTTTTTCCATCCTAGAATATAGCATTTATAGTTGAATAATTAGCAATTGATTGAGCAATAATTGTATCGATTGCACGGTTCTAAAACTACATTTTAAACATCCTCGTGCCTTGTGGTACAACGAACCGATCTCAAAAGTCCGAAAAAACAGTTTAATAAACCCTTTTTCAACGCCCCCAAGGGACCGGACGTAGAGCGTCGTTAAATAAAGGTCTTTAACACGCCCCCAATGTTCGAGGCGTACAATGATGTTAAACGATGGCTATTTTTTTACATTTTTAAGTCGTATTTCCATCTGTGGTACCTTTGCTTTACGATAACTTAAAGAAAGATTTGAGAACGGTATAGGGGAAAAAAAAGAACGAGCGGTATATCGAAAAGGCGTGAAACAAGAGGCTGGCAGAGGAGAGAGAGAGAGGCGTAAAAGAGGCACATTTGGTACTTGGAAAGACCGGAACGAGGAGAAGTTAAAACGTCCAAAGCGAGAAGAGAAAGAGAAAAAGGTGGTTGTGGAGCAGCATAGCGTGATAGCCCCGGGTAAAGGGAATCGGTGGAGTTCGAAACGCGATTGGAGAATTTCGTTCGCGGTCGAAAGACAATCGGCGTTTTTCCCTCGGTGTGTTATACCTCCGACATTATTACTGACGTTTTATCGCGCAAATCGTTGTAGAATCAGTACAAACACGACAGGATAATTGGCGCGATTACATTCTGTATCGTAAGTGTATCACGGAAATAGAGTAATTTGATATAGTCGATTAGTTGAAAAGGGAGAAAACAGATGAATTAAAAGAGAACAAACAAAAAAAATAACAAGCGAATGAATAATATCGCACAGATCGTGATACTTATTGGACCAATGGCCAAGTTTTTTTGTTACCTCCACACTAAAGTGTTTCGGTAAATATCTTAATTATCGGGATTCAGATAATCGAATCGATAATTTCACAGCAGAGCCGCCGCACTCTCGCCAAGGAAGACGCGAGCGAACGACTCGAGATATACTATGAAGTCGTAGAGATTGCGCAGCAACTTGAGCTCTGATCTTTCTCTATATATGTGTGCACACAAGTCGTATTTTTTCAGTCAGGTTAGCTGTGAGAAATCGCCGTTGAACTGCGAGCTCAACGTTCAAGATCGAGAAACCCATAAAATACGTAAGAGTCAACGTATAGGCAACACACGGTGGGTGGGTGTTCCCGGACCTCTTCAGGGTCTATCCTGCTTTATGGTCTCCCTCTGCTGATGCTCCTTCGGGCTCTTGTCCCACAGGACGTATATATACGTGTGGAGCGAGAAGAGAGAAACGACAATCCTCCGAGAGCTTGAGGTAAAGAGGGAAGGAGACACACCGAGAGAAACCTCGTCAGTCGCGCGCAGTTCTTTACGACTGCGACCGTCCCATAGGTAATTAAACGTCGCGTTTGTGTCACGGTTATACACACACGAGTTTATAGGCCCGCGGGTCAGCATATCGAGAAAATCGAACGAATGCGTGTGCGCGTAGCGCGAAGGGCAAAATTCTCGAGGAAAATTCCTCAAAAAAAAAACCTTTGGTATTTCTTTCGACAAATTTATGTTCGAGAGCTATACACGAACTTTGAAATCGATATTTTGTGAACAATTTTTCTTTTAATTCGAAAAGACGAATCTTCTTCCGGGAGAAATAAAATTTGATATTCGGCACAGGAAATCACCGCAAACGCAAGGATAATTTTTGTAAAGAAATATTTGAAACATGTTTTTCTTTTATAAGGATAATTATGTGCTCCGTGTGCGTTGATATACAAAAATAACGAACGTTCAAATAAGATATTGACGCAATTTAACGGCACAGGTGTGGTCAAACCGCAGAGTGCGAAAATGGACTCGTTAAACTTTGTTGCGGGATGAATATGCTTGAAGCATCAAAGAGAGAGAGAGAGAGAGAGAGAGAGAAGGAAAGAGAGCCAATTTTAGCCGCGAATCAAGAGGCCAAACGGGAGAGAATAAGCTCCGAACGAATCCGCAGAAAGTCTCGTGGGCTCCTTTCTCTCTCGTAAAACCCATCACGAGAGAAACTTTTGTACAACTCGCGCGAAATAGAGGATGGACAGGTGCAAAGAGCTGAAAAAGTGAATGAGCCGCAGCGAAGGAAAAGAGAAAAGATACGCGAAAGCGTTTCTCGAGGCGCTTCAACATCTCTTTCGCCCGCGCACCTATTATAGTTGCAAGAATAAATCGCGCGATAAATATTGCGGATTGCGGAGCTATCCCGAAGGAATGTCTATCTCCCTCCCTCCCTCTCTCTCTCTCTCTCTCGCGTTTCTTTCTCGTTCGCCCACCGCCGAATCGGCATTTCGCCGATTCTTTTCGAGCGAGAGGAATCTCGCGGCTATGATCCACGACTTATTCATTAATCAAGAGATTATAGTCACTCGTTCGCGCGTATTATACGAAATATATTCATAAATTATACAAAACTTCGAGAGCTATCGCGGCATTTATATGCATATACTATAATAATGCCGATCGATTCACGTTATATATATCTGCATATACGCTGCGCGTGTAAAAAATTTTTTTTTTTCCTTTTCCTTTTATTTTCCCATCGAGCGGGTGGCCTGAATTATCGTACGAACGAAGAATTATGAAAGAAGATGTGATAATTACAAGCCCGAGAGAGAAGAGGGCAGAAAAAAAAAGAGGAAGAAATGTGCATCAAAAGTGCAGCCTAGGGCAATTTTTTGCGATCCGAAAGTCTAATAGAGATATACCAAAAGCACGCGCAGAGCCAAAGAGAGAGGGAGAGGGAGCAATATAAAATTGAGTTAATCGACGAGGGCGTTGTTGGCCGAAGCTATCGACGCATCTATCTATTCTCATCCATAGCCGAAAGTTTGGGCGTAACGAACGCCTCGAGACAATTCTGCGTCGAGCGTGCGCGCAGGGATTGAGAAAGATATGAGGTTTTGTTTATCTACATTTTTTTCAACCCTTTTTCAAAGTATTATTTTTTATTTTATTTTTTTTTTTATTTTATCGTTGTATGAAAACGCCCGAACGAAAAATGTTCGTGATTTTGCGTCGAGACGCGAATATATATCCGCAGCCGGAACTTTCAACGATCGAGGGATTGCTGGCCGCGATACATCTCCGGAGGATATTTAGTCGCGAGAACGCCAACCGGATTACGGGTGAACGGGTCGAAGAACCGGATGATGGAGAACGAAGCGCATAAGGAGAGGGCATTTAACGATCGATTAGATCGATCGTGGCCTATCGATACGGAGGCTCGATAACGCTCAAAGTTTTATCGCATCCTCACGCCGATAGACGAACTGCCATATGTGGCTGAAATTTAGCGGGCTGGGAATGAATTTAAAAAAATAAATAAAAATAAAATATGAAGGGAATGAAAGGGCGCGATCGCGAGCGCATTCAGGCGTACTTTGAAAGTGTTGTCCGATACGTTCGATATATATAGGCGCATTGAAGAAACTTTCTGTTGAACTCTCACTGACAGGATGAAACGTCTTAACAAGGAGCCTCAGCAAGTGGTTTTATTCCTCTGGGAAAAGGCGGGGTGGGGCGGAGGGACTTGCGCTAAGCGAAAGGATAACGACCTCGATCCTTGAGCGCCGATTCACTTTGCAGTGAGAGAGAGAGAGAGAGAGAGCGAATGAGAGACAAAAAGAGCGACGGGAGAGCGAGATCGCGATAGAGTGACTCGCAATGCCGCGAGAGATACGGAAGAAAGATAACTGCCGCATCCTGTGTGTTATCTTTTACCTTCTTATACAAGGGCCCGATCGGCATACGCCTCGAATCAGATTGTAGTCGATATTATTGTCTTGTGCGTGCGCCCTCGGCAGGTACTTTTCTTTCAGGGCACTCGTACAGTCTTCGTCAATCCCAAATACTACCCGACGTTCGAACAATCCCTTTTTTTCCAAGATATTTGTGCCTGTTTTTCATCATTTCGGAAAAATTCTTTTTTTTTCCAATTTTTCGAATTTTATTTGAAAAATATTGATATAAATAAAAAAAATAACTGATTTGTTATAAATGGAAG
>JABMBV010007415.1:0-10257 GCA_018906735.1 Mesochorus sp. PSUC_FEM 10030011 | reverse complement strand
TTATTTCATTATTATTAATATTAGTATTATTATTATGAAAAAAGACAATTTTTTTGGTCGAAGTAACAATGAATCAAATTGTCAAAATCGTTGGAAAAAAAAACCGAACTAACGAATCGGAAACGTGGAAAAAAAATTCCATGGATGATGTGTGTAATCCAGTAAAAATTTATGGTTTTGATCATAAATAAATTTTTTTCTCTCGTGTATAATGTATAGCCTGCTGCGCTGGATCTGCGTTGAAGATTGGACAGTTATAACGTATACGAGTATGTTTTATGAATTGTGAGTAATTTATAGGATATCCCGATGTTCAAAGTTGTACTGATAAGCCGTGTGTACTCGATAACCAGCGGTTGACGTTCGATCATTTATGGTGAACCGGATTGATGTCCCCTCTCTCTTCCTCTGGCTATATATGTGTGGCAGCGCGTGGAATTTCGTGTACATAATCAAAACGCCACCAAGCAAAGAGACTCCTCCCCCCTCCCTCCTCCTTTCCTCTCTCTCTCTCTCTTTCTCTCTCTCTCTAGCTCGTGCTCGCTGTCAATGTCCGTGTAAGGCCTACGCTGCTATTCATATACGCGAGCACGATGTGGAGACTTCCTCTTCAGGCTCGACATCCCCTATGGGGTGTGTTCTGCTGCGGCTGCTGGTATCGACACGCCAGACCGTTATAATTGCTCGTACATCAACGGCGTAATTCACTTGCCGATATTGGCTCGGAGGCATACGGGCATTACCCGTGACTGTGCACCAACGAGGTGAATTCCAGCCGGGCCGATGTTCCGGCTCATGTTACAATTTCTAACCGAACGGAGATTGATGCGCGATCTATATAGCAACCGAGCAGAATCTTTTCTCCTAAATAGAACGCAGGCGGCAAATTGATGTGCCGAGAGTTTCAAAAAAGTTTTAGTTGATGCGATTATCAACGAAACTCCAGATTTCAGATCCCTGTCATTTCACTCCGCAGTTCAACCCCTAGACGTATACATATACCCCCCAATTATTTCCATTGATTGCTCAACCCTCATATGAACCGCCGAAAATTCATGGCAAAAAGTTTGTGCCTGTCTGCTGCGTCATACCCTCGATCCCAGGGGATGAATGAATCTCGCAGCCCCGAGCTTCAGCGGGAGATCGTCAGAAAAAAAAGTTCCACCCTTCTCCAGAGAATCTTTCATTCCCGCAACACGATACTACTACATCCTTCCGCTCGCCCTTTTTCGTCTCGCACCTTTTATCCCCGATCAAAGCCCGCGATAGATCCCCGCGAATTTGCCATTATGCAGTCCCGGCGCCCTGGCATTCTTATCGACACCCTTCTCGCCACCCCCGAGGCTTTCCCTCGTCCCGATAAGTTTTTACGATGAATCAGTGATTGATTGCTCCCCTTCAACCCTTATAATACACTCGTTAATGCTGTATATAATAATACACGTAGTGGCAACACACCGCTGCGGGAAAGTGTATAAACTCAATTTGTGATACTCTCTCCTTCCTCTGGCCACCCTACCTCCCCTTTACAAGCAGCTTATCATGTACTACAGGATTTTGCGGCTTCGGTACATACGCACGGGCTTGTCGCATTATTGAGAATCCGACGAGAATCTCGCCAAGGGTTGCCTCTGTACTATTACGTGTGTAGTCACGTAACGACGCGCCAACGCTCGATTCTCCCTTGTTATTGAAATATAGTACATACACGTTAATATGCATTATGGAAGGGGAGATGAGGGAGGGAAGGGGGAAGGAGAGACGGAACGCTCTCACAATTCCTCCATCGAAGCGCGAGCGTCAGGGCTATAGGGAGCTCGCAAGAGCGCAAGGGACCAACGTGTGATTCGATTCAATGCGCCCCGCGGACCACCAACTCGTCTCCTTCCCTCCCCCTACCTCTCGCGAGGGCATATATGCGAGAGTGATACTGCGCGTTAGGGGTAGAAAGGGTGGAGGGAGGGATATGAGGTAGAAGGGACGATGATATTGCACGCTGAAGAGCTGCTACCACGAGCCCAGCAGTTTGACGAGCTCGCGTTTCCAAGAGTGCCCCTTGTGACAGAGTGAAATACAACGCGCGAGAGAGGCTGAAATGCCATGGGAGAGATTTCTGAATGCGTTTCGCTACAGAGGGAAAGAGATGGGCGCGCCCGGAGGAGAATGAAGGAGAGATAAAGGGAAATAAAGGGAGAGAAGTATCATCGTATGCCGAGCAGAAGCAGCAACGCTGCTTTCGAAGAGGATGTACAACGTTTGCATCGTTGCTTTTACCACCTAACTCCGCACAGAGAGGGAGCGAAAACGTACAAACTCGTAAATACGAGTCATTCTTTTGATTGCATGCATATATTTTTTTTTACCCTTGTTTTTTCGACGTTAAAAATAATTGGATTGAATTATTCTGTGATTTTTTTTCTATATTTCAATCAGTAAAGTTTATACTATATTAAAAAAAATATATACGAGAGCATTGAATGTTTAGTTTAAATTTACTGAAATATCCGAACGGATTTTTGTACGAGAGTAGAAGCCTCGTATAGGCGGGAACTGCAGCGCTCGCTTACGAGTAGCGCCGCGGCGCGGAGCCACCTGGCGGACATCAGACGTACTATCTCCGAGACTAACGCTTTATTACTATGGATAAGGGAGGCGAAAAAAAAAATTACATTGTATATAGTGAAAGGACAATATTTAGACAGTAACCGTCGTTTTCTCTCTCTCGGAATTTCTCTCATTCGAATCTCAACGATACGACTCTCTCCATAAATGTATTTTCTTTCAGCTACAAGGTCTTTTAGAATTCCTGTTGCAGCTGGAGGGAGATGAGATTTTCTATGCTGGAGTATGGGCGCAGCGATGAATGACGCGAGAGGCTTCTGATCCCTCTTTCTCTCTCCCGCTTTCCCTTCCCCTTCTTCTCTCTTATTTCTCTGAAGGTGTCGACCGGGGAACTCACTGTGTACTCAGTCTCACCCCCCGAGCGCGTGTTCCGCGAACGTGTCCAATACCGACGCAGCCCCAGCGGCTTTCATCTCATCCCCCAAGCTTTTTTTTCCTCCCCCAGCCCAGACTTCTTTTTTTCTTTTATTCTCGGATGAACACGCGCTCGACGAGACATTCCCCACCCCATAGGACACATCTCATCTCTAGCGGTCTTGACGTCGAGTCATTGAATGCTTTCGAAAAGCTGAACGCGAGGGGAAGAAGAAAAAAAACTCTGACGCCAGAATGCCTGATATTATGTTTAATTGATGACGTCTCCCAGACGCATTGACTCACCGGCTCTTTGACACGGTCCTGATCATTTCAGCGACAACTTCTTTTGACTACTCGCCTCGCTACTCTTGCTACGAAATTGATATTACTTCACGAGTGTATGAGCACAACCTCATGTCTGACTACACACGAGGAAATCCACTAGCGCGATCACTGTAATATTATTTTATTCCGTTTTTCAAGATTTTCTATTCGAATTTTCAAGTTTTTCGAAATAATAATGAATGATTCGTAACCAGCGGAGCAAAATCCATCTGAATTCCAAAATAATAATATTAATAATAATGATAAGTTATTTTTTTCTATTCTTTTTTTTCAAAGAGGATTGACTAAAATCACTATAATTTTTTTTATCGAGATTCACTCTGATCAGTGTTCATTCTTTTTGTGATGAATTATATTCTTCAAAAGGCAAATTGAATCAAAAGAATCTAATGATTATTCGATTTTTGGTGGATTTTCAAAATTGAATCATTCATGAAACAATGATTAAATTATCAAAAATTCGAAATATTCGGAATATCTAAAAATTATCTGATTTTCAATTTCTTAAACAAAATTATGACTTAAAAATTTTAGAATTTAGAAATTTCCTTATGATAGTTGAAAAAAAAACGGTTGAAAAACATAATTTTAAGGCTTTGAATCGACATCAAAGAAGAATTCAATCGCAAACGTATCTCAGATAACGAATATCTAATTGAAGCGCCTTTATCAAAATCGTTAAATCTTCAAACGATGGAAAGCCTATTGAATCTCGTGAAAAAGTTCATGAGCGCGCCTAAGCTGGACTGAAAATGTCTCTCTCTCTCTCTCTCTCTCTCTGAAAATCCCTTTTATCACGGAATGAATGGGATGCTCATATAACAAGTTGTTCGAAGGACCAATTAGCCGGTGTGGATTTCGTCGTGAACGTGTGTGATGGTGGTCGTTCTATATTGTATGTCCGGAGCTCGGTATAATCATATACCGTTAACATATATACTGACGGCCGTAAATCCGCTACTACTCTAGCGGCTAAGCTCGCACGAGATCGTACGAAGAGCAACAGAGAATTGCAAGCACGAAGTTCTCATATATGAGAAGTTGGCGAAGGGTAAACACGAAGTCGAGATGAGAACTCGCGCGAGACAGATCCTTCTCACCCAGAATTCCAAAGCAGAAAGTCTCTCCATCTCGCTCCTTTCACAAGGACGAAAGATAAAGAGAGAGAGGAAGATAGACGAAGAGAAGAGGAGAAGCGAAGAGTATATATACAGATGTTCGCATGTATCTTTTTGCCGAAGCGTTGTGTGATATCCTATATAAACGTATACGGATGCACCGCATCCTTCTGCTCTCAAATCCTGAATCTCAAATTCCCAGAAGCTTTAACCTTCCCCCACCTCGCCATTCCCGTAGAGTCGAAGAGGTTGCAAGTTGTTTGCCCCCTCCCCAGGCCCGAGAAAAGCCGAATGCGATACTCTTGGTACCGCAGGAGCGCGGTCCTCCGATAATCCATAGTCCTGTCTGTACCGCATGTCCTGACAGAGAAAGAGAGAGAGAGAGAGAGAGAGAGAGGGAGAGTCCGGAGGAAGATCAGGCTCCAAAACGTTCGAACACCGAAACCTACATCCTTATCTCCCGTTTTTTTTCCGCTAGAATAATTCGAAAAGAGGTCCCTTAAACGGGGCTAAAAGCTTGAGCCGCAAGGACGAGAGTCGAGAACGTGACTGGATCCTCGGAGTTTCATTTCTCTGAGTCTTTTTCGTTTTGACCCGAGGTGTACGAAAAGTCTAAAAAGTTAACTATTTCCATCCTTCCTTCCTTCCTTTCTCCCGCCACACTGATCTCGTATCATTTTCTCGTGATAACATCGCTCCAGAATTCCTAATTCCTTTTTTTTTCCCCTCCTATCTTTATCTTTTTGAAACTACTGCTCGGGAATCGCGATGTCCATAATCGTTGAGCGTTCGATAACGCTTTTCGCTCTCTGTTTTTCGCTTTTCGGTATAACAGCTTGCTCGCAGGAGCGATACGCGCGGAACAGGATTCGGTTTACAGAAAACTTTTTTTTCGTCAATTAAACTTTCCCACGGTAGAATGAACGCGTAGAAGCTAGGAGGAGGAGAGAGGGGGATGAATTTTGGCACGATCTCATTCTCGGCCGGAAACACGCGGGAAAAAAGTTCAAAGGGAGGAGGAGGAAGGGTGCAGGGGCGCTTCCGGAGCAGGCCACACGAACTTTCTTTGCTCGGGCGAGAGAAACTCGTGGGAGCAGTGAGAAAATCGCAGCGAACAATATCGTTGAGCAAAACTGTCGCAAAAATGTGGGTGTGTGTGTGTGTGAGAGAGAGTTGCAATTTCTAACGAAACAACAATAATGTCGTTTGCACGACATTGTTTTGTTTCTCTTCGTTTGCGTGCTTTTTTTCACATTTTTATTTCGAAGAACGTGTCCGCGGTAGAGAGAGAGAGAGGGAGAAAAAAACACTGAAGAGAAGAGAAACACAACGTGCTCCAGATGTGCTTGCGTGAAGCTCGGTATACGATGGAGCAAAAAATATAGGAACTGCTTGTGGCTCTCGGTGCTCCGGGCATTCTCTGTTAAAGCTTTATCGAGAGAGGGAGCGAGTTATAAAAAAAACAGTTGGAGAGGGGTGAGGAGGGGAAAGGAGGAGAGAAATGCCTGTATACGCGTCGAATCCTGAAAAATGCGACACGTAGAGCTTGCACCGTCAGAGACTAGTAGAAAGCTAGAGCCGGAAATGTGCAAGTTGCAGCTAACGCTTCTGCCCCCTCCTCTCATCCTTTTCTCCCCTTTTTCTCTCTCTCTCTCTCTCTCTCTTTACTTTCGCCATCGGCTTCAACTGCAGATGAGAATATCGCATGTATATGTGTGTGTGTGTGTGTGTGGGGGGGGGGAGCTGATGGCAAAAACGTAAAGTCGAAATCCCGCTGGAGAGATAGAGCTCGAGCGTTTATTACTCCTGTGACGTTTCGTTGTACCTCGCACACACTCGCACATTTACACATACACAAACTCGTCAGGGCGTCGAAGGCATCGAAATATAATTTATCAACATCTACGACGGATATCGGATAAAATTTCCATATCGCCCGCTGGCGATGGATCGAAGTGCTACGAATACATTCTTTCGATATATAGACGAATTTCCTTCCTTTTTTTCTCTCTCTCTCGCTCTCTTTCTTCTTTTTACACTAACTATATCTATGGCTTATTGTCACTCTCGAAAACCGAGAAGCTTTTTGTCTCTCTCTCCCGCGAACAAGTACATTTGTAGCTCGCCATGCGCCGCGCAAGTGCCACGTTTTTGTCACTTGAGACATCGAAAACTCCTCGATTTAACTCTGCGAGTGAAAGAAACCCATCCGCCCCTACCCTCTGAAATTGTCGTACTTTTTTTTGCCTTTAAAATAGTTTCCTTTTGACAATTATTTTAAATATTGCAAAAACGTTCCAAGTAGCCAATGTTTCAATGGAAAAATTGTATTTTTTTTTGTTTGTTTTTGTCACTTGAGACATCGAAAACTCCTCGATTTAACTTTGAGCACTGAAATACTCGAGTTGTAAAATATTCTTGTGCCTTTAAAATCGTTTCTTTTTGTCATTTGTTTTAAATATTGCAAAAACACATCTATTAAACAGTGTTGAGACTTTTAACGGGAAACATTGTTTTTTTTTTGTATGTTTTTGGCACTTAAGACATCGAAAACTTCCCGACTTCACTTTGAGAGCTGAACTACTATAGAGTTTTAAAATGTTATTGCTCTTTTATAATTTTTTTTTCTTTAGCAATTACTTACAACACTAGAAGAAAAATATCAGCGACCAGCATTGGAAATATTGTCAATGGGAAACATTTTTTTTCGTCACTCGAGACACAGAAAACTTCTCGATTTAATTTCGAGAGATAAAATACTCGAGTTGTAAAATATTCTTTAGCTTTTAGTTGTTTTTTTTTTTTTTGGCAATTATTTAAAATACAACAAAAGGATATTTCCTGGCCAGTATTATACTGGAAAAAAAAATTGTAATTTTTTTTTTTTCATTCGTGATGAATAATGTTATTTGAAGAACAAGAATTATTTTCTTTTGACTCATAAATATACAGAGGATAAAAAAAAGATGAGAGCGAACCCCGGTGTTCATAGTTTGAGAAATGTCTCTGGTAAGTTAGGGAGGAAAAATAGTCCGATTATACGCAAAGTATCGTTGAAAAATAAGGGGAGGAGGAGAAGGAGGAGGGGGAGGAGGGATGAGAGAGGGCAATTCACGATACAATCGTTGCAAAAGTTTTCAGAGAAATAAATAAAACTGCGGGAGTATCATACCCCGTCAATATGTATAATACCAACGTTTTGGTTGGCGAAGTTTCGCACAAAGTGGGCGCTAAGGGTGAGGAGGGGGTTGCAATATCGATGCTCTCGATCATGCGGAGGAAATCGTTCTGGCGTACACATTTCCCGTCTGCGCTATTCTATTTTTTCTTGTTATATTTTCTTTTTATTCTTCATTCTCTCTCTCTCTCTTTTTCTCTATCGCGAGGAGGAATCGTATATTTGGGCAAAATGGTCCATCGATAAATCTATTGGTGAGAAAATAAGGGAGGCGAGTGAGCGTTTCTTGAGCAACACGCGGAGGGATGCTTTTCGTATCTCACTTAAGCTCGGCATACTAACAGTTATCTTCATCGCCTCTCTCTCTCTCTTTTTCTCTCTCTCTCACTTTCGTCTTTCTGTATTTTTCTCTGAAACTTTTAAGACGATCAACCCCTGATCCCTCATGGATTTTCATCGCCATTTTCTCCCTCTCGTTCTTTTTCTAACTCGAATTTCCAATTGGTGAGAGCAAGCACTCGAAAAATTCGTGCACTTCGTGTAAAATTGTCTTCGAACAAAAAAATGCGCATTTTTTTCGCGGGGAATTTACCGACGACGACGGAAAATCTCTCGAGTTTAAATTCAATTGGATAAGTGTGTCTCGGTGTTTCAAATTCATCAGGGCGAAAAAACTCTTTGAAGCTGCATCTCGATCATTTTTCATCGGGCTTATCTTGTTACAGCATTTTTTTCTCTCTTTTATTTCCTTTTTTTTCAAATAAAAAAAAAAAAAAAAAAAAAAAATCGCTGCCTCCGCAAATTGAAGAGCCGTGCAGCATTGGTTCGGATCGTTTGCTCGAAAAATCGTTTTACCATCGAGCTCCGCGCACACGCACTCACACACACCAGGACATAAATCAATTTACGATCTATAAAGCTCGGTACATTAAGTGCGATCGTAAAAGTAAACTCCAGCCTTATTCTCGGTACGCTCGGGCGATACTAACGATCCGTACTGCATTAGAACCATTTGCGGCACTAAATGTTGCACACGGACTTTATACAAAATGTACAGTTATGTACACCCTCTCGAATTACAAACAAGATATACAGCGCTAAATCCGTTCGCTAGTCAGCAAGTGGTTTTGACTTCATTTTTTTTCTCCCCTTTTTGTAAAATTATTACCGTGGAAAGAAAATCTTATCTGAACATCTAAATTACGTTTCGAAACGCGATTTCTTCTTTTTTTCTTTTAAATTTACGATTCTTCGTAACTCGTAACGTTTTTTTTAAGCTCAAAAAGCCTCGAAGAGTTTTTTTAAAAAAATTATTGGAAACCAATTTTTTGTAATTATCTTTTTTTTATTTTAATTATTTTAATTTCCTTGAAAATTCTTGTATTTTTTTATTTCTTTTAGAATTCTGATAATTTTTTTTGTGGGAATTCTCTTGTAATTTTATTGTAATTTCTCGTAATTTTCTTTTTCTTGACACAATTTTCTTGTAATTCTTATTCGTTCTAACTTTTTAGTAATTTCTTGTAATTAATCATTTGGCTAATACTTCTAATAATTTTCTTATCATAATTTTCTCGTCGTTTGTCTTCTCGTAACTTTTTAATAATTACTAATAACATTCGTTTAATTAATACTTGTCGTAATTTTCTTTTTCATTCTTTAACACATCTTATAATTTTCGTTTTCTCGTTATTATTTTCTTATAAACTCCTTCCCTATATATAACTATCTTGTAATTTCTCATTCAATATAATTTTCTTTGTTCTTGTGCATTTTCGCAAAAAACCCGAGACAAAAGAGATGTATTGTTCTATAATCGATTGATCCATCTATCAATTGGATAGGAGGACAGAAAAAAATTTAAGCATTCCGAGGGCCAAAGGGGAGGGGGAGGGGGTTTGAAGTACCAGAGTTGGAAAAAAGGGAAGAATTTACACACGCGAAATACACACGGGAAGAGGGACAAACATTCGTAGATAGGAGAATGGAGGAGTAACGAGCGTAATAACAAGAATAACGCGCGACACGGCGCCACCAATTAAACTCGCATTTCAATGCGGCCCGACGTAGAGACGACGAATCGATTCTCTCGCCATTCCTCTGTTTCAACTGCATTCATGCATTCATAAATATATATATACGCACATAAAATACATGCACCTATGTATATGTGTGTGTGGGTGTATATTATTTTCTGGATCCCCTTGTTTCCCTCTTGTATCTCATTCGACGCTTGGACGAACGATTAATTAGTGATTTTAGCTCGCTATGTATATGATATCTCGACGAGCTTTCAGAATTCCCTTGCTCTCTCGAGCGCTAATCTGCGTATGCACTGGTGGGACAAGTGCTTCTGGGCATCGAAATAAACTTTTACGATTTTTCAAATAAATCTGTGTGTGTTTTTTTTTTTTTTTTTTTTTTAAATATACACACGATCAATTTAACTTTTTTTAAAACAAAAATCCCATCGTTTGTTTTACCAATTAATTTTCACATTCTCTCGAACCTTTTCGAATCGAATACAACTTGCATTACGATTTTATAAACATTTTTGAATGTTTAATTGAAAATTTATTATGTTTTTTTTTTTTTTTCCTTTGTTTATTTTATTTTTTAATTTATATTTACTATAAT
>JABMBV010007404.1:0-10258 GCA_018906735.1 Mesochorus sp. PSUC_FEM 10030011 | reverse complement strand
AATAATATAAAAAAGAGCTTTCGCAAAGTTTTGAATCATATCGTCTCTTGGTCGAGAACACATAACATATTGCAATATAAATTTTACGAAATACGAAACTGAAATATTTGTAAGGAAATTATTTATAAATCTATCGTAAATTAAAATTTACTGAAATTTACAAGAAATGTCGAAATTCACGAAGTATAAATGATATTTCGAAAAAAAAATTAATGCATTTTGTAAACTTCAATATATTTTTTTTTAATAATAATTTTGATGATTGGAAATCAATATAAGTTGGAGCTCACTTGGCAATGAACGACATATGTTCGAAGATTGAATTATCCATGGCCAGGTAGAAAGCTTGCAGGAAAAACCGTGGGAACCGTAAAAGACGTACGTCCGGCAGCCACGATAATTCGATACATTATCCCGAGAGGGTAAAATGTCTTTGGCAAAACTTAATTAACGCCTATCCTCCATGAGACGTCACATGCTATGCGCCGGAATTACTTAACCCCGCTTGATGGATGTGATTAAGTAAGACGATTTCTCCCAATCTCTCATGCTTGCAGTACATAAAATATATACTGTGAGTGAAACTGTTTGAACTCCGTTCAAGATTTCGGTAATTTAATGGAAATCCACGAGATGACTTCCAGCAAAGTTTTCTTATCAAAAGAAGCACCACATTAAAATGTTTATAAGACTTGCGTCTTTTTTAATCATAAATTATGCTCGCAATATAAAATATATAAAAAAAAATGGACTCAAAGCTCCTGCCAGTTTGAAACAATGAAAAAAAAAAAGGATTTTTGTATTAATCCCGAATGAAGAGATATGTATGGCATATCATGCGAGTAAAAATGACGGAGAATAAATTTAATGAGAGACTGGTTCGAAAAAAAAAAAACAGAATGAACGAAAAGCGATGGCGCTCAGCTAGAGGTGCGATAGAGTTCTGCAAAAAAGTGAAAAAATGTAAAAGCCTCTCGCGTATATATAATCCTTTCACAATATAAAGTTTATCGTGCCAGAGCAGTATGCGCGCCTCGTATGCCTGTGAAAAGTGCCTCCAGCATTTCCTCGAGTCTGGAAGTCATATTATATTGAAATCAATTCGTGGAAGAGGCGACAAGCGCAGTGAGCAACAGGAATGAAAGTGGCATAGTGAAGATTACTGCAATCGTATATATATGAGAAAGGTAATGACAACGTTATTGAACGGCCCTTGAAAGGATTGACCCACGAAATTGCATTCGACTGAAGAGTCATCTGGGAATTGCTTGGACAAATTTCTCATTTGTACGATTCCGGTATATATACGTTCAAAACATTGATTTGACATTTCGCATGACGTTCAGACAAAAACGTGTCTTGATTGCGGACAAATTCTTGATGAACTTTGTACCGATGTTTTAATTCTAAACTTCCACCTGAACTCGCAAATTCAAAGTTCATCGATTCTCCAAAAGCCAAGCCTTTTCATAGCGGTTTACGGCATTTGCCCTTTGCAGGATTCCCCGTTGAAAATTCGGAGTCTTCTGATGCATGATAAACAGAAACTCAACTATGGTTCTACTGGGAACTGTTGACTTGAAACCTTCCTTCTCTAATCACTCTCTATTGATTCGAGACTTTGAATTTCTCGTTCTACATGAGTGGATTGCGGTAGTTATCGCTCTGTTACGATATATATGTCCCAAGATACCAAGCAGAGGACGTTGAAACTTCGAATCGCAATCGGCTTACGTATAACTAAAGCTTCTCCAGTTGTTAACTATGCATATACATATATATATATATATAAAAATGTATTCCATTGAATTTCTATTCACAGAACTGTACGAGGCATGATGATATATTTGCTATAGACGTACCAACAGGTGTATAGTTACAGTTGCATATTTACGAGTCTTTTAATTTGCCTAAATTGTTCAATTTTTCTAACGATAAAATTACTAGTCAATAATAATCAAACCTGCCAACAAAGTTATTTAATAAAGTTATTAAACAAAAAACAATTTATAAATTAACTTTTAAAAAAAAATTTTACATCATCTCAGCATTATCTACAGTTTTATAAAAAAAAAACTTTCTACTATATGATCTAGGCTTAATTTTCCAAAAACTTTTTCCCTCATTTCTTGTTCAAGTTTATTTAGTCTTTTTCCCGAGTGTCTCGCATTCATTGGTTTTCTAGATGGACAACCAATTTGTCGCCGTTAACTACCGCTGGTATGCCCAGAGCAATGGCTCTTGCTTCAAATCCCCGAAGAGTTTATTTTTGTTACTCTCATAAAGAAAATACGATAGAGAAATTCTCGCCACTTTCGTTTCATTTTCTTCTTTTTCATCTCTCGCAACAAGGTTGATGTATTGTTGCTCATTTCATTGTTTGATAAAAAAAACTGAATTGCACTTTTTTCCCCAAGTGAAAAAAAATATTTTTCACATCAATATATATTTTCTTCAAAATTAAATTTTTCTCCAAAAATTGAACAAATAAATCATTATTAAATCTTGATATAAATAACATTTATTTCAATATAAAAGAAAATCTATTTTTCACTTATATCCATTTGAATATCAAGTCAAACTAAACTCATTAGAAAACAAATTGTATAGCCTGTATATTTAATCTGCTATTTAACGGTACAAAGGCTTTCATTTGCCTGTTATGAAATTGAAATGAACAAAAGCCTCAGCCATACACCTCTTAGTGCACGTCTCAGACCGTATGGGACTTTGAGACGCCGGAGCAGGGTTGTGCGTTGGAAAATGTTAGATGCGTGTCACGGACTCGTGTCATCGTACACACGCGGGGTTAGTGTTGCATTTTACTCTTGCTCATTTTCACTTGCTCGGAATATTCATGGTTGGCATATGCAGGTACGGTGTGTTTACACCGTAAAAGAAGACGAGAAGAGAATTTATCTGGTGGTTCCTCCTTCACTTTTACCCCCCCCCCCCTCTCCCTTCCTCCTTCTCTTGGGCTTTATGCTACACATGTGGAACAGTGTCGTGGCATAGACCGGCAATATATCACACCGGTCCGGGCGATAAATTGTACTCTAAGAAGGGTGATAAAATCGCTCACGGCGTTATTCATATATATACATACATTTATATACATATAATGTTAGACTTATGTTAGTGCTATCTAAATCCTAGCGGCAGAAGAATATGAACGCCTGTAAAACGTTCCATAAAACTTAATATCGATAAACGGTACGATAATGATTGATGCATTATGATCTGGTCCAATCTTCTAAAGATCCTTCCGTTTTTTTTTTAGCATATCTTTTTTCTAACAGATATACATCTTTCTGTCATCCCAGAATTTATCTAATGCATCTAATGACCTACGGCATGCGGCTTCAACCCTTTAAATTTTAAATGAAGTTTTTTTTACCTTTTTTTATATTCTCGAATTCATTATTCAGTAAGAAAAGAAAAGTTCAAGCTATTATCGAAGAATTTTATAATCCATTCAAATGGGGCGCGCGAAATGCGCATTAAACTTTCTGCAGTTAGGATAATCCTTGTACTCGCCACGTAAATGTCATTATACGGTGAGCCTTAAGTTTGAGCTCGAGTATAGATAGGATATAATGCTTTTATATATAGAGAGAGAAATTTGAAAAGCGAATCGTCGGGGGAGTTCATGCAAGTGAGAGGAGGAAAAGCTCCGTGCGCTTTGATTCAACGTTCAACCGTTCGAGAGCAGGCCAATGCGATATAAAGTTTTATATAGAAACAAGAGAAAGGTTAAAATTCTTTTTTCATTTTTAACTTTTTTTTTTTCTTTATTTTATATTACGTTTAAAAAGTTAGTGCCTTTGGTGCACATTTCTGATGCATAAAAATTTGATTTTCAAGAGAATGTTTGCTCGATGGATATCGAATTTACATAAAATATAGAAACAATATGCTTTTATGCAAAAAATATTTACTTCTCATAAAAAAATCTTGGAAAAGATGGTGTATTATATCTGGCTTCGTATCTTTATTGCTGTTTTTGTAAGATAAAAAAATAAATATTTTTCTGAAAGCCTATATATCCTTGTAAAAAATTTTATGAAGAATAAATTCATCAAAAATATCTCAATTTGATTGAATCCATATTTTATGCAATAGTTTAAAAAAATGGGAAAAAATCAGCTTATACGTATTTATTTACAAAAAAAAAGAACTTCTTCCAAGGTTACCTAACAATTTTGAGATTTAAGCACCTTTTCGGTCTAATTCACACGAGGACTTTAAATAGAATTTGCGGAAATAAAGCTCAGAAAATCTTTACACCGTTTCGCATAACATACATATATATATATACTCTCGTGAATAGTATTTGCGCAGACACTAGGGAACCGGATACTCGACCAATTATGTTTATCGTGATTAACGAGGGAGATCCCAGCTCGTTTTTCGCTTCCCCTACCCCTTTCTTATTCTCACTGAAGCTGTTTATTTTTTATTCTCAAGCCTTTTGGCTTTTCTTGGCTCTATAGTTCCTTTATCATGAAATTTGTAAAAATAATAATTTTTTATTCATCTCTTATCAAAATAAAGAATTTTACGTCTTATTAATTTCTATACTTTGCCCTACCACTATTAAATTATCTTATAGATCAACGCCCCGAAAATAAGAGCTACTGATTTTTAAGAAATATATATTTTACACCGTTTTATAGGTAAAATCTAATAACTTTGTCGTCGATTCGTCGTTAATTGATTTTAAACGACAAATTAATTTTTATTCTGATGTGAATAAAGTTTCATGTGGAAAGGGATCCCGAATGAATCGATGAACTTCCGATAAAGCTCTGCAAAAAATTCAATTCTGACAATGAGTAAAAAAAATCCCTAAACCATGTTAGGTGAAACAAAGAGGAACCCCAGTATTTTGATTGACAATGCGCATATACTCGCATGATCTTTTTACCAACGAATGTGATAGCATGGAAATCTCCTTTTCGTCGTGTCCTACTTTTGTTAAACGCGTTCGTCAGATAGGAAAACGTAAAAATAAAAGAATATAGCGTCACAACCACACAGTAACTGTAACATACAACGATCTAGCTATTCATTTTTTTTGTTTTATCACGCACTAAAAGAAAGTGCGAGGAATGAAATGAGGTAAAATGAAGCGAGTAACATCGGGAGCCTGTCGAGCTCGCGTGTGGTATGGAGTGGATATTCAAATGAGATTATAACAGCTTATATACATGAATACTGAAAGTGCTTTCGAATTGCAAAAATATACGTATTTTAATACGTGAAAAAAAATATATATTTTTTTTATATTGTATTGTATATGAATATAAAAATGAGAACGGCCAACGTGGTCAATTTAGCATAGGATCGAAATTTCATTAGATAAAATTATTTTATCAGAAGGACCCATTTTTTTCATAAATATTCAGAGTATGAATTCCTGGAAAAAATGTGAACCTTTTTTCCCCTTATGAATTTTTTATAACATAAAATTCAATATAAACGGCGATAAACAGTGATTTTTGTAAGAGCCTTTTATTTGACGATTTTCGATTAATTTAAAAAAAATATTGTGCGATTTCTGATGAGCGTAAAAACACAAAAAATCGGTATCCGGTAGTTTTTCATTTATAAAAATGTATTAATTAAAAATGTCAACTTTAGACGGTATATTATTACTATAAATATAATAAATTAGTAACCAATAAAAGAAAAAAAAGAGTTTTCACTATTTTTTCAGAAAAGGACTTTCAATATTCGCCATTTTTTAAAGCGTGACTGTACATAATGAGTTTTCGCAGTTTGCCATTATAGAAGCGGATTTTCCTCGAGGACTTGTCACCTCCAAGATTCCTGAATCTCGCTGCGTACATACACACACTCATTATCAACGATTACATAGATGAAGGACTTACGTGTACATATATACGTAAGCACGAATGATGTCTTGGAGGCTTATGTACGGCCTGAGACTACTGGGAATAATATGATGCTAGTATACATACCTAAAGAAAGAGAGAGAGAGAGTGAAAGAGAGATAGAGAGAGGGGGAGAAAGAGAGAGGAAGAGAGAGAAGGTGGAAAGGAGAGATCTATTTTACATAAACAGGGTGGGAGGGTGGCAATTATCGCGCTCTGTAGACATGGCGAAAGGCGCATGATTGCATTTCCCTCAAGCTCTGACTCCCTCTCTTGTTAGCTTAGGAGCACGAGGATAAGGAAGGCAAGTTGGATGCAGAGAGGCACACCGTTACAATAATCCAACATGGTAGAAAATGTGCTTTTCTTAGCTTCGTGTTTATGTGTATATATATGTATATTCGTATATACTTGACAAAAACCTTTAAAGATCACTGACCCATGTCAAATTGGAGGATATTATATTCATCATAGATCCTTTGTTCGCCACAGAGAGGATGACGTCTACAAAGATCAAGTCACTTCTGTATATATACTTCATGTCGCTCATTATAAGTCCATTACAAGATAGCACTAAAAAGACGATTTATTCAAGAATATATATTCCGCAACGATACTCTGATAAACTCTCGAGTAAGTGGGTAGATATAGGACGTTGAATATGCCATAAACGATAGTGAAGATCTATAGACATATATTTATATAATTCTAGCCGCGGAAATTAAATTAGGTTAGAGAACATCTCATGGCGGGCAAGTCTGCAAGAAAGTCTAAATCGAACCTTTGTTCTGAGTCTCGAGTTTCAAAGGCCATATTATACATGTGCAATCATTTTTTTTTTCACTTTTACTTTGTGGTGTAACCCTCAACTTCGCTCAATCGGCTCTTGTTCATCCCCCGCTTTTCATAACCTTCTCGGACAATGTTGGCCACACACTCTTGGTACTCTGCAACCACGTCTTCTCCTCGTCATCTCTTTTTGTTAAAAATAAACTGCTGAGATCAGGATGTCAGTTGGAGAAATAAAAAAAAAAAGTCGAGAACAAAGGTAAAGAGAGAAAAAGAGAGAGAGAGAGACAGAGCAAGAGAGAGAGAGAGTTGCGAGCGACTACCCCACGCGGATAAAAGAATAGGATAAACAAATCGGACACCTGTCCTCCGAGTTGTCTTCCTCGAGCATTCATTGCGATGACGCTGACTGTATGAACATTGTTATAGATACATGAATATGTATATGAGAGGAGAATAGGAAAATCAATACCAACAGTTCGCGAGACTCGCGGGTTGTTCTCTTCGACCCTCTGGCACCATAACGTGGGTTTCTCTGTCTATAACACCGCTTTTTCCCACCGGGAAGCATCGTGACTGTATACTACTGTATTTGTTTACTCAAGAAAATAATCAAAAAACGACTAAATGCGACTTTGAATGTTTCTGTATGTGTATCGAGAGAAGTGATAGCGTTCGAACGTATAGACCTTGAAATAGATATATACAATAGAAATATAACGAAGACAGAATTATGAATGAGGAACAGGAATAAAAAAAAACGGCCTCGAATGGAGGAAATAAAATATAAATAAATAATTTTGTAGAACCAGCCGATAATATAGTGATAAAAAAAATAAACCATGGTCCAGGTTTTTTTTTCAAAAGTTTCAACGATAAAAAAAGAAGATTATTGATTCATGATAACCGCACTCTGTGAAAATTTAATATTGAATTAAATAATAAAAAAAAAAGTAATAAGCGAGAGGAAGAATGGAGAAGAAAAGAAAAAGCGTAGTTAGTAGAAATTGTGAAAATTTAATTGAATTGCTGATAAGACCGTTGCTTTATAACACGATGAGGACACTCACCGCGTGCCATTTTTTCCTTTATTCCCTTTGGATGAATAATAACAGTGGCAAAAGCTTCGAACTCAAGAGAAATAGAGATACAGAGATAGCGGTATAAAAGCGTGAAAATAAACGAGAAAACCAACGGCCAAACACAATCAATCCCACGAGACACGATTCGTCCGCATAAGACCGAGGGACCCGCGACTACTGAGTGCTGTCGTCGGAGGGTGTCTCTTCCTCGCGTCGCCATGCCGGAAACTCATCTAGCAAAGTTTCTTGGCACTCCTGACCGAAATTTTACACATACATATACACACAGATTTACTAACACGTGCAAAGATATAAGTAAAATATCTGCAACACTGCAATAAAACAAATAGTTCTCTTGGAAAGGATATTGAGTTCACCCTCAGCCTGCTTGAGAATTCATCCTGTGAAGAATTGCTTATGAATACACGACAATTGTGTTTGCATTTAAAAATATATTAATTCTCAATATAAAATGATTTTTCTCAATTTCTCAAATCGTTTCATGTAGATCCCGAAGTAATAAGTATATGTAGCAGCAATAAATCATGCACAGTTGATACCTTGATTGCGGAAACACTTTCGATATTCAACTTTTTCAATTTAACAAGTTTCACTTTATCGTACTTGAAGCATCGTACTATTCATACACTGCAACGTATGGATGTATATCGTAAAAAAAATTGTATATTTTATTGAACTATTCCATTTTCAGCTCACGTAACAATCCACGGTAAAATTCAATTCATAATAGAAACGAGGGCTCACGCATTGAAAAAAGTTCTTCGTGTATATATAGAGAATTCGCTATAGAAGGACGAGCGTTCAATCATTTTCTATATATATACTCGACTCTTCTCTCGTTCACCAATAGATACATGCATGTATGTGCGCATGCAGTTTAGTCCATCAAGCTAGAGAGTAGAACAAGTCTCGGACTTTGGTGCGCTTGCGGACGTTCATTTGCTTGATCGAATATCCCACACCGCGCTCTCTTTTTTTTTTATCCTCTCCTGTGCCATATTTCCTCTATTGGACTGCCTGTCATTTACCTAGCGCGTAACTTGACGTGGAAATTGAACGAAACGTCGTTTTTTGGAATTGGACTGATCACGCACTTCGTACACTGATTTTTGGGAAAAAATTCACGAATATTTTCCATTCAGTAAACTTTAACCCAAAATTCTCTTGTACGACGAAAATGCTTGTAGATGCTTTGACCATGATGATACGAGATTTGCACGACTTGATAATAATTTCCATTTCACGAAAACCAGGGCATACACTTATCAATTATCTCGCTGCGGTAATGGAAGAGATACAATTTCGATTACCACAAAATGTATCGTCGTCCATGAGGCAACTGTGACTCTTCAGGACTCATCTCCCTTAATTGAAAATTTTATGAATATACGAATCTCATAGAGAGATGTTTAGACTGCTCGTTGACTGATGAAATGCCACATATATTACACTCATAGTGATTGGTGGTAAACGCGAATGTAAAATCCAGAGATTATATTATGTCGAGGAAAAGACGTATTCGATTTTATCACGGCGCCTAAAGGTCCTTAGAGACTGATGACGAGACTGGCTTCTGGTACTAACGTCGTCAATATTTTACGGCTTACGAGATATACACGTTATGCTATATTTTCTTATTGCTTCTACATCGTATATTATCGTCAGTAATGTTTAAAAAAAAACAACAACAGTCGTAATTCGTCAGGATTACTTACATTTCGAGGATGAGTAAACGAAAAACGAATCTGTCGAGAAATCGTATAGCAAAGTTTAAAATAGTATAGATTTTAATTAATTGCTAACGTATAGTCATTAGGATAATAAATTTTCAAGCGATTGGACGACTTGTGTCCTTCGGTTTGTTCTTTCGAAGATCACGACCCTGACCCTGCGTCAGCTAAGAAATTTACAGCGCCAATGTACCACCAAAAATGGGTTTTGCAAAAGCGTCTACATTGTACAATCATCTTCGCTACTTTCCTCTTATACTTTTCTCAGGCCATATCTTGGCATTCGTAAGACACATGGCATTCGTCCAGGATGCACCGTCAGAGGGTAGATAGGGGTTGAAAGAGAGAAATACGCTGTTGTGCACACATAAACTATAGACGCTTACACACATGTGGAGATCGTCTGACCAATCTCACGTTTTGTTGCAAACCCGACCATGCTCATGCATGTGAAGCAAGATAATATATATATATAGAGAGAGAGAGATGAGATAGCGAAAAAAAAGAGGGGAAGAGGCGAAACGAGCAGAGTGCTTGGTCATCCGAGTGTGTATGTTTCTCGTAAATTTTTAAATTTAAATTCAACTCGTGCGGAGATAGCTATATGCCGCAGAGTATGCGAAAGAAAATTCAAGGACACTATTATTCACAGATGCATGAGCGAGGTCGAAATAATTGAAAAATATTCCAACTCTCTCGCAATGAAGCGTATGGAGACCGCCATTTTTAAGTAAAATAA
>JABMBV010007393.1:0-10259 GCA_018906735.1 Mesochorus sp. PSUC_FEM 10030011 | reverse complement strand
ATATATATATATGTGGATGTATAAATACTGTATATATATATATATATGTACGGACATACAAGTTGTCGTCACAAATGTTAATGTTTGACGCACAAAATTATGAGCTGCTTGTGAATTGCGAATTGAAACCCAAAGTACAATAATTAATCCAAGGGATCATGGAAGAAAAAAAAATGAAATAAATACATGTGTACTATGTTAGTATATGAGGGTGCTGAGACGAAAGACTCGAATAAATAAATAGACAACGTTACAATATGATAAAAAGTAACAAATGTACAAACATTTTATTGCGAATGTCGAGCGTATTAAAACGAATATAATTCGTTATTAAATTGGTATTTCACTTGATAGGTAACCAAATCCATTTGGGCCGTGTGTATTTGGCGTACAATTTTTCGTCCGAAGAGTCGTCTGTCGAGAAATTATTTGTATCGATCCAATAAGCCGGAAAGGAATATCGGTTCGATTGGAACGAATGGAAATCCGTGCAGGTTACGGCGACTGAGGGGATTTTCGATAGAGTCGTTATGGCGGTTGGCAAATGGCTACATGAGAGAGAATTAATGACACCCGGTGGAAAGTTACAGGTTGCGAATAAGTCGCAATAATTCTCGATTCCAGCCACCTCGGTCGTCGATTCGATGCGGCCGTCGATGACTATCACGACATTTCCAGCTACGATGGCGCAAACTACTCGGCGAAATAATTCCTCGAGTACGTCACACGTGATCACGACGATCCCCTTGGGTTCTCTCGACGTGGCAATTTCCACATCACCATCACGAATTCTGGACAATGAGGATCCGTACATGATCGGCCATTCGGCAGAAAGGCGAATCAAGCGCGACAACGCGGGATTCCTGGAGGGCAGAAAGAACGAACGACGTTGGACACGCCAATTTATCAATTTTCTCACAAAACTTACCCGTTTGACTGAATTCTATGGGCCAATTGGTACAAACACTTTTGCCTCTTGCTCAGTGGAACGGAACGCCATTTTTTCCAGGCTTTCTCTGCCGAAGCGACACATTTTTCAATGTCGTTTCTGTGGATTATCAATGATATTTTTGTATTACTTGAAACGATGATAATGACGATGGCGACGAACTGCTGTTAACTTACTTTTCAGCGCTCGCACATAAAATGCCGTTTTCGTTTTGCCAATATGATCCATCGATTGGCTCTTTCCAAGTGCCATCGTAAAATAAATCGGAGATTTTGTATCCATCGACTCGCGTTGTCAGCTCGACCTCATGATCGATCGGATTAACAGCTCTGTGATGCTGGACGTCTTTCCAAGGCAGTGAAACTCCAGGTCCAATTTCGCCATAAGAATTTATCCAAACCAAGAAAACGTTGTCTGCGGAGTTTGCCATACTTTTAGCCATCACGATATCTCTCGACCATATCGCCAAGGCTTTGATGTGCTTATCCTTGCCAAGAGCTTGCACCACCTCGTTTCTATTACGAAAAGATTCGAGGATCGATTTAATCGACGAGATATCCTCTTTCAACTCTAACTCGTCAATTAAATTGATGAATTTCTCTTTGACTGGCTCCTGAATCCATATTTTCTTCAAGTACCACAAAGGACGATCGAGATAGTCGGTCTTTCGAACGCGCTCGGAACTCAAGGTCCCAATCGCCGAGTACAGATCTGCGTCGGTCGTCACTATCATGGCAGTATCTGCCAACAATTATTCTCGATATAATCTCGTTGGTACAACAAAATAAAAGAAAATTCGAATTTTTCATTGTTTTCAACGTACCGATACTGCTTTGACCTCCAAGCACCACACCAGGCACGAAACTGTTGGAATAATCCAATTCAAATAAATTCTACATTGAACGATACGTCGGTATAAAAAAAATTATTTTATATAAAATCAATAATCTACCCTTGTACATTACCTTATATATCTCAGATACAATTTTATGTGGCTATTTTGAATGATAGCAGAGAGTGTACAGTAGACCGCAGAAACAGCATTCTCAGGCCATGTCCCACCATCTGCGAGAGGAATTATGAAACGTCTCATTGTAAAACGTTTTTGTTAAATTTTCAAGTTTTACCAATGTTGACCTGACGCCACAACTTCTTTTGGGAAATTAGTGCCGCATAGTATCTTGCAAAACTTATCAAAAGATCAATATCCATTTCAGGAGTTTCAATCACGAGTGGCACACTTTTTGAAAAAATATCCTTCAACGCTGAACTGTCCTTCTCCACCATATCAGCAATTTCAAAGAGCCTGTAAAATTTAATTTAGTCAATTATTGTTTTTTTTTTTATATTTAATCGATTGTTGCTGATTTTTAATAACATCGATACTGTAGAAAAATATTTACCTCTTGGCCAATTCATTCTCATCACTCATTGCGATGCTTTTATCTTGACAAATATCATGTTTTTTTATGAGGTCAGTGATTGCCTGGTAATTTAAGGAGACCGTAAAGTTATAATCATCATAATATGCACAAAGTATATGAAAAATCATCTGAACTAATTTATACTGGATAATTAACTAAAAATTTGTGAGAATGATTTTTAATATCATTCCATAATGTATAAAAAATTTGAAAAATTTGAAAATTTGTTATTATTCGTTAAAAAAAATATTTGATGAAAATAGTAATTTTTAACGTTGGCTCTTGGAGAAGCTTTTGGAAAATTGAGATCTTCAATAATCAATATTGTGTTTTTTTAATCGATGATCCTTCCTCAATTTTTACGCATACAATCTTACATATATTGACAATATTCATATAAATTTTCAATACATTATCCTGTAACAACGATAGTTTTACTATCCTCTTAAAAAAAAATCATGATTGAATGAGTATTTTTACTTGCAGTCGTGAATTTATCAAATTTTTTAATGGAAAATTAAAATAACAATTTTTCATTGATACTGACCTCAATAACATTAATTGTCGATACTTGGTTGTATGTCATTTTGTCAAATAATTCACGTATTTCGTTTCCTCTCGTATGCGGCATCCTCTTTTTACTCTAATATTGTAGAAAAATCTTGTTTTTTTTTCAAAAGGACTTGAAAAATATTTTGGAACGTCCGAGACGATTTTATCAACAAGTTTGCACACGTCGCAACAGAAAAATAATCTGCTTCGAGGTCAATAGTCGTTACAAGAAAAATAAAAAAGGTTTACAGTCGGTAATGCAGACGTGAGCATCATCCTATCTCTTATATCCCATATATATGAAAATACTCACCCACTTTATGAATATTTTTTCAAAAATACTCTTCTTCCTGTAGTCTCTGTACAATGTATATTTCTTAATTTATCAAAAAAATAATAATTTGTTATCTAAGATGAGTCTGATTTCAATTACTGTAATAGTTACTGTGGAACAAAAAAAAACAGAAATAGTTCATACATTTTTATTCAATGAGCCATGTCAGTTCGCCAAACAAATATTTGGCAAAATTAGATGAATATTTTTTATCAACAATTTTCATAATTCATATTCTCCTAAAATAGTACTGACAAAACAAATGTACATATTTCGTTTTTTTTTCTTTTTATACTCTCCTATTGATCAATCGACAATCATACGTAATTAACATTACTACGATTTATATATTTAGTATTAAAAAAAAACTATCGCAATGATTTGTCATGAAACGAGTGCGCTAGTCATTATGCTAAATTCAAAAAACGATGTCTTTTTTCATAGAATTCTATCTCGAGAATAATCCACGCATTATGGTAAATATTTTTTATTATTATTAACGTAGTTAGTTAAAGATTTCAATTGTTAGTTGTTTTTTTTTTTTCAATTCGTTTTGCGAAATTTAACATTGAATCTTTCGTTCGAATGACACTTCACTGGTTTCTTTGTTACAGACAAAATACATGTTACAATAATACGAGAATTAATAAAATAAACTAACAATACACCGTTTGAATCGCGTGGATTATTCTTTTGAAGAAACTATTGGAAAATGTTGAAAAATCAAAAACCGTCGATACGAGAGCCTGTAGGATAATTGTTGGCCGTTTCGTAAGTTGAGTATACATTATATATAGTAACAACTCTTGGCGGCTGTCGGGGTTGTTGCTCAATAGTTTCTAAATTTATAGATACATATATAATTCTTAAAAATTTAGCATTCGTAGCGCTGTTTGCTGGCTTACACGATAAAGTGGGCGGCAGCAAGGGCTCAGTCGGGTACTCGACAATAAAACGTTCAAGTATACAAATATATAATCGACGACTGAGCTTTACTCGTCCTCGATCCATGAGCAATGGAAATAGATATTTCAATAACGCTAATAAATCTGTAATTCATTTTGTACCTTAAAAAAAAAACTAGTTAAAAATTACACGCTTTATGAAAGACCAATTCGTCATGAATCTTGCTCACATACTTTAGAATGTGCACATTCGAACAGTTTGTGAGTTTGAATTATTATGCTACAATGTTGAAGAAATTAAAAAAGAAATCCACTCTATGAGTACATACATATAAATATAATATGTTTTTCGATAATTTATCGGTGATACGTGGTATATTTATTGTTCAGGAAGCATAAAAATTCTTCAAGACTCGTCACCGATGTGTATATCGGCATATGATGGTACAAAAATATTTTCACGATTTGAAAAGTCGATAAAAATGTAAAACCCTTGACAACTGATAATCAAGATGTTGTAAGGAATTACGAAAATGGAATATATCCGGTTTTTCTAGTTAATTCGACCGATACATTCGACGACACCGAGAAGAATTTTTGCGACCGTCGATCATTGGCCTATGGTGAAGTTGCAAAACGCAACAAATTATAATAGGTGTGCGGCTGATCAATCAAAAAATCCGACAATAAGAGTCGAGCAGTGAACCTCGAACAACTGTAGTTAAGCTGATTTGAAATTTTTGATTTTCTCTAGTCTCGGTGATGGGTCTATTGTTGATAAATGTCTCTATGTACTATAAGGTCGGACTCAATGCCTGCATGTTGTTATCATCAAGGGTTACATCGTTGGTATGGGTTTCACTGTTCGTCAAGTCGAGAATTTCACCAACAAATTTCGAAAGGTCGGTGTCTTTTGTAGCGTGCTTCTTTATAAACTCGAACTCGAGCAGCTGTTTGTAGTTCGGTCGATTGACGTAGTTTTTTATCAAACTTTGATTTGAAATAAGAAAAAAACAAAAACGAATATGAATTATCGATGAGTGTTAGAGTGTTTAAGTAAACAATATTGAATAATTACCACTTGGTGATGAGCTCGTCGAACTCTGGCGAAAATTGACCGGCCGGTAATTTTGGCGGATCATCCTTGACAACCTGCTTCAGCTGATCGAAGGGCGTACGCCAAGAGCTGTAGGGATGTTTCCCTGTTGCCAGTTCCATCAATGATATTCCCAAAGACCATACGTCCGATCTTATATCGTAATGACTCGGATCACCCGTGGGATCGATCCTTTCCGGCTGAATGTCGAACATACGTTTTTAGAATATACAACGATACGCACTAGAATATGTATATATAAATATACTCACAGCCATGTAAGGTTTGCAGCCAGCATCGACAGTCCGTGCAAATGAATTAACGAGGTATCCGGATATACCAAAATCACAAATCTTTACTTCACCTTGTCGGCTGACTAAAATATTGCTGGGTTTGACATCCCTATGTATAACTTTTAGTTTAGAATACAAGTAGTGCAATGCACTGACCACCTGAAGATACAAAACACGAATTTATTTAAATATTCATAAATATAACGATCTCATATAATATTATATCAAAAAGTTTTTATCAAATATTGTAATTAATACCGAGATTTTCGTCGAAATAGAAAAGAAAAGAAATTTTGTAGTCTTGACTCGAAGGAAAAAAAATATCAAACTCTCTCTAATTGCGAGTCTCTATGTCGCACAGCAAATATATTTATATATCACCACACAATGTGCCTACGATATCGAATAACAAAAGAATATTTGATCATAAAAAATTTCCGGGAATTTCAATGATATTGATTTCTTCTGAAATTCAAATTCATTAATGCCGTTATTACTGAAATGAAATAACTCACACAAAATGCTACTTTTCCCAAAATATCTTCGGGTATCGTACGTTTTAATTCGTATGTTTTACTATAAAATTTGTCGAGACTCATGTCCATCACTTTCATACATATCCAAACATCCCCTTCACAGAACAAAGCTCCATAAAAATGTACAGTGTAGGGACATTCTACACAGCGCATTGATACGTCAAGGTCCATCAACAAACGTTTTTGCTCCAGTGAATTCACGGTTGCCGTAATACGCTGAAAAGAAAAAAAGAACACATAAATATCGCTTTAACTTTCGATTTTTCGGAAATTGAAAAAAAAAAAAAAATTTCTTACTTTTACAGCCATAATAGTTCCAGTTTGTTTGTGACGCCTTTTCTCAACATAGCCATAGGCTCCTTGGCCAAGCTCACAAAGAAGCTCAAGATCATCAGCATTGACTTCAACAGATTTTCCATCAATTTTCATCGTTGTAAACTTATCGAGATTTCTCGGTATCTCCCTGTAATCAATGAATACAAACAATTATATGTATATTATATTTACCTGTGGGTAAACTCATTTGCCAAATTGATAATTTGTATCGATGAAAATAGGCACATAATAACATTCTAGCTCGGATAAATAGACAGTAAGAATTTGATCAGTAATTTGTAATTTTGTCAACATAAATTTTTTTTATTTTATTGAAAAGATATTATTTCTATATATAAGTATGAGTTTGTATCCAAGTTCAATATTTACTGTTCATAAATGAGAATTTTGATATTTGATAGATTTATAAAATAGAGCAATTTGAAATGAATCTTTCGTGAATATTTTTTTGCACAATTACGGGAGCAACTATTTTGGAGTAATTTAATAGAAAAGTGATAACCAGAGACAATTTCTCCAGTATGAGGCAAAAAGTCGATAGATGAATGGATGCATAAAAATAAATAAATTATACGATAGTTGCTAAATTTTTCAATTATCAATGAATACATAAATCTTCTATGGGGAAAAATGGATTACGATAAAAAAAACAAAGATTACCCACAATGGCTTTAGAGCATGAATGTATGATAAATAAATTATAGAATAATTGATAAATTTTAGAATTTGCAATGAATAAATTAATCTTCTATGGGGTAAAATGAATGCTGTAAATTTTTCAATTTGCAACGAACAAATTAATCTTTTATTGGGATAAATGGATTACAATATAAAAAAAGATTACTCACAATGGTTTTGGAGCATAAATGTATAATGACAAATAAAATATAGGATAGTTGATAAATTTTGAAATTTGCAATGAATAAATTAATCTTCTATGGGATAAAATGAATTACGATATGAAAAAGGGATACTCACGAAGACTTCGATAGATGGATGAATCCAGATAAATAAATTATAGGCGAGTTGCTACATTATTGAATTAATAATGAATGGATTAATTTTTTATGGGAGGAAATGGATTACGATATGAAAAAGGGATACTCACAAAGGCTTCGGTAGATGGATGAATCCAGATAAATAAATTATAGGCGAATTGCTACATTATTGAATTAATAATGAATGGATTAATTTTTTATGGGAGGAAATGGATTACAATATGAAAAAGGGATACTCACGAAGGCTTCGGTGGATGAATAAATACTGATAAATAAATTAAAGGATAGTTGATAATTTTTGAATATGCAATGAATAAATTGATCTGAAAAAATGAGGAAAAAATGAATTGCGATATAGAAAAGGGATACTCACATAGGCTTCTGTTCTTCAACGATGAGCTTCAAATTTCTATTTCCTCGACGAGCCATGTTTTTAAAAAGGACGATTGTTTTCGACTGACAAACGAATTCCTTGAGCCATGTACTATCTCAGAGACATCTCATTATTGACATAATATATTGGTATAAAGATAATCTGTAATGTACGTTAAGATAATCAAAAATTCAAAACATAAAATTCGTATGTAAACAAAGTTAATCTTTCGACGAAATATTCGCAAATTTGTAGGTTATAGAACAATAACAAAGGGATAGGATCGTTGTCCTTGAAGGGACGACGAGCGTAAAACAATGTGACACTGTTCGATTTCGATTCGACGTTTTCAGCAAAGCAAATAAAGACATCGAACGATTCGAAAGAATATTGGCTATAATAAAAAGGGGAAAATCTTACCTCGCTTTTGCGAAAAATCCGTTGCCCATATATGAATGTATGAAGTTTTCATCTCCAACTTGAAAATTCCGGCGCGAAGTTTGCAATTAATCGGGGGCGTCGAGAGTGACATCTGGGATGA
The DNA here is from genome assembly GCA_018906735.1 of Mesochorus sp. PSUC_FEM 10030011. NCBI lineage: Eukaryota > Metazoa > Arthropoda > Insecta > Hymenoptera > Ichneumonidae > Mesochorus > Mesochorus sp. PSUC_FEM 10030011. Next base: position 1,922 of record JABMBV010007393.1, on the reverse strand, counting down.
AAAATGTTTATGAAAATTAGGTCTTCTCCACACCGAACGATCGCCGGGTGCTGCGTCAGACGATCGACAATTATTTAAAAATTTGCAGAGCATATTTCCGGTGTAGTGGCCAATGAAGATCGAGAAATATATTTGAAAGCAGACGACAAATGTTTACATTGGCTAATGCGAATCTAACGACGATGCGTCATTGGTTGTGACACCTGATGCGTTTTCGAACTGTCAAAATGTAGCAGACGACAGCGAAAACCGTTGGGAGCGCCATCTTGAAAAGAACGGGCGAGTCCGCAGCGGCGCTAGTATCGATCATATCGACATACACAAGATCGCGCGTTTGTATTTCTTTCCGTCACGAGTGAGCATTCGTTTGTTTACATTCAAGTTCATATAAAAAAAAGAGTTGCAACAATATGAAGAATCTTTAGTTCAACGCTTTGAATATAATTATTCGAATAAATACGACATCTCGACAATGTAGCGGCTCGTTCGTAAATATGCGTCGCAATTTTTTTTCAACGGAACGGTTACGCCGTCGCGTCGTTCGTGTTACGTGTGTGTGTGCATAAATTGGCGAAAAAATTGTGTTGGGAATAATGATGGATCTGTGTCAACTGAGAAAAGCGTGACGCGATTGATCGTTCGACGTGAAATTACATCCAAGAGAAAAAAACGTCTTTCTTTACGCTGCTAACGACTTTGTTTATATATACCGAATCGAACATCGAACCGGATATACCGAAAATATCAAATTATTGGTATAGTAACAAAAATCGTAACGTGGAACAAGATAAAGGATAGAAAATTTTTCATCTAAAGTGAGGCGAAAAAGTCGAGAAAAATGCGCGACAATAATGACGTTCAACGGAAAACTCGAATCTGAGCAAACGTATTACGGCAAGTTTCTCGTCAATTTTTTTTTATTGTTTACGCACTATAATGTTAATTTTGAACAGGAAAAATTGTGCACATTTCAAATTTCCTTTAAGAAATGAATTATCATTTATTCCTTTATGAATATTTCTACTTTCGAGAATGTACTCGAATACCGCAGTTGGTACTCGTATCAGCCATTTCCCTAGGTGCGACAATACGCTCTCGCAAAAAGGTGCGCCGTTCACGCGTAACCCTATATATGTATACGCAATTGAAAGTACAAATACGCGCTCGCGTATCGAAACATTTTTCAAATCTTGATCAAATTTTTCATCATTTTTTTTCTTCATTTTTCTCCAAAATTTTACGAGTCGAGCCAACATTTCCCATCGTATTTGATAACCGATAACGCCGTTAACAAATAGTAAACTCCCCCCAGTGTATATAATTTGCGATATTGTGGATTGACCACGAGTTGCGCCACCCGCGACAAGTTTTTTTTATTTTTTGCTCCAAGTAAATTAAAAAAATATATTTATTTTTTCTATATCCTTGACGCTCGAAAATCTCGTATAATCAAAACATTGTGTCTTTAAAAACCATATGGGTGGCCGGAAAAAACGGGGGGGGGATGGGGGAAATAAAGAAATAAAATAAAAAGTAATAGTTGATACTGAGGGAGATGCAGAGTGGAAAGTTTGGCGCCGCCGCCACGAGGCCGCAGCACCTTACGATCGCTCGGCACGTCTCGCGTAGCGGCCACCATTGTTGAAATATCATTCTAGCTTTTGGGTTTTCATGCAACCCGTGAAAGAGCCACGATTTTTTTCATCGTTGAAAATAAAAAAGCACCCATAGTATCGCACAATTACGGAAAGCTTTCAAAGGGATTAATCCGAGTGCGTCAAGGTGCGTAATATTTTCGTATTGACGATATAACGCCGTTTAAAACGGGGGAAAACGTTGGCGACGCTTTTGAGATATCGATAACTCGTTGAAAGCTGAGAGAGAATATTAGCCAATCGAGTGTAAAGCCCGTGTGGGTGACC